>JARHVA010006071.1:640000-752500 GCA_037957365.1 Torreya grandis | reverse complement strand
TTAATCAGTCAGTTCTTGTTTAGTACAATCAACCCTCCTTGTTTCTTAGTAAGTAGGTTGTCACTTTGTGTTATGTCTTATTTTATAAATCTTTATTTAATTGTTTATTAATTTGAAAAAAATGAATTATTTAGGGAATAGAAATCTCTTGCTTAATGTAAGCTGACCCCTTCTATTTAACTATTTTCATAGTATAGGTTGGTGAGATTCCAGAGGCAGATAAAGTATAATAATATAATATTCTTATGTTGGTTCATTAGCATCTTGTATGTATTCATTTTGGGTTTGAGTTTGAGTAGATGGTATCTATACATTTATTGTCCAATGGTTCAATTGTAAAGTTCTGTTCTTAGAGATGGTCATTAATTTGTTGTGACTTACATCTGCAAAATCCATGTAGGAGTTCATGTTCTTGATATCTATAATGGTTTTAGCTTTATTTAAAGATATCAATTTATAATAATATCACTTAATCTAAATTTTCAATAACTTGCATGTAAAATCTAATGTATTCATGATAAATGTAAGCTAGTGCCTAACTAATATAGTTACTTCTAGTAGTGATTTGGAAATTGTTTGATCTTTGAGTTGAGAACATTGTTGAGGAGGAAAATTAAACATTAGTTAAGTGGAATAAGTAATCATTATGATCAATACATATTATTATTTCTAATATTCATAATTTGATGATAGCGTTTGTGCTAAGAACACATTAATTAAATAGTAAAATAACATTAAGAATATTATATGGCAAGAAAATATCGGTAATGTCAGACTTAAAATTTTGTGGGTTTAACTTACCTTGATATTTTAAAATTATTGATTAATCTTAATATGAAGTATTAGTCACACAAGTAGCATTAGGTTAAACACATACAACTAAAATTAACGAGTAAAACTAATATATTCTAACTCAGAATATCAATGAGTATCTTGGTGTAAACTTAATGAATCTCTTTGTTTAATCATTATAGGAACTCATTTTTTGAAAGGTTGACTATGACGAGTCTTCAGACAACCCTTGAAATTTTATTACAAGATTGAAATAAAAATTGAGATTTAATTCTTAGCTTGAAGAGTACATGGATAGATATATCATCCTTTAGGATCATATGTTGATGGTTGATCAATTTCATGCACTTTTATAATGTTCAATGCAAGTTTTTACTAAGAGAACTTTTTCTATTTGAAACACAACCAAATCAACTCTGAAATAGGATTCAATTAATAACTGAACTTAAGTATTTCTTGAAAAAGAAACTTGTAAGCTCTAGAATTATCATTTGTAAATTAGTTTCTATGTTTCATAAAATTTCTAACCTTTTTTGATAATCTTTGATGGACCCGATTTTAGGGACATTTGGCAGTTCTTTGCACCTGATTTCTTTTGTTCTGTCTACAAACTTGATTCAAAATAAAGTTTCCAAAAATAGTTAAAAGAGTCTTAAAGACTATCCATATCTTGTTAGTGATTCCTCTTACCTTTAATTTTATAAATAAGCATTTAATTTTATATTTTATGTTCATTTATTTTTTTTAGCGGCCCCATTACAAATCAAATTTATTTATAAACTTCTATTGTCCCTAATTTTAATATACGAGGTTGCTCTAGAAAGGATGTTACATTAATCACCTAGTTTAATATTTATCAAATCTAAAAATTTAAACCTCTTACCTTAATTTTATATTCACATTTAACTTTTTGTATTTATCTTTCAACTTTGTTTGATATTTTTTGGTGAATCCTCCTTGTACCTTATCTGCTAGTAGTTTATAGGAGAATCAAATTCATGATGTTAAATCTAGTTTGGTTTAGACTTTTTGTTTCACGTCGTTATTACATTAAGTGTATTTTATGACTCATATGAGTTATCCTTAGCTGGAATAATTGATTATAACTTTAGTTTAATTTGTAATATTTCTGAGATATTTTATCCAAAGTTGTTTTGTGAGCCCATAGTGTGTTTATGCTTTCATGGATTTCAACTTTACACTCACATAATTAACTCTTCACTATTTTCATTATTGTGATCCTATTCTGTGTTGTTTTTCATGTTAATATATCCAATATGCGATAGTAGTTATCTTTGTCTAATATTTGGGGATTGTGAAGAGCATAATCTAATTTCACCATGTTTAAATAATCTTTCTTGTTGTGAATTATAAGTTGTGGACCTTAGGAATTAGCTTGTAGTTATTCAACTGTGTAGACATGTGCCTATCCTTTAGTATGTTCTTTTTGTCACAATAGATTGTGATATAGCTCTAGTGTGTTGTGATTGAAGTGTGTTTTGGATTTTAAATCTTTTTATAGTAAGTGTTGTTTACCAGTTTTTCCCCTTCTTATAATCATGTAATTGTTGATTCTTTTGTTTTTGTTGGTGGTAATGTGATTGAATGAAGTTTTTTTCTTTTGATATATCATATATATGATAGTATTTATATTTATCTAATATTTGGGCTCATGAAGAGCGTAATCCAGTTTCACCAAATTTAAATAATCTTTCTTATTGTGAATTTTAAGTTTTTGACCTTCAGTATTAGCTTGTAGTTATTCAGCTATGTAGACATGTGCCTATCCTTTAGTATGTTCTTTTTGTCACAAGAGATTGTGATACAGCTCTAGTGTGTTGTGATTGAAGTGTGTTTTGGATTTTAAACCTTTTTATAGTAAATGTTGTTTACCAATTTTTTCCCTTCCTATAACCATGTGATTATTGATTCTTTTATTTTTGTTGATGGTAATGTGATTGAGTGAAGTTTTTTTTAAAATGATGTGGTTTTGTGTACCCAAAATATAAATTTTGAGCATTACATTTATTAATGAACATCTTATATTATTATATGCTTCATGACTATAATAATACATTAGAATTAAGATATAACAATCAAATAAATGAGATGGCTGCCAAGTTCTTTGGTCACCATTATTAGAGGTTCTAATTGTCTTTATTATATTTCTAGCTATATTATATCTTATTGGGAGCCTAATCTTTGTGCAAATATCTTATTAATAAATATATAATGGTGCCATCTCATTTATTTTGGTAATTTATAAGATGTGTTTTGATAATTTCAAAACACATGTTCTTTCTAGTGAATGCCAATTTTTGTAATTATTGTCTTAAACATGTCATTTAAGAGTTTTTTTATTTTTTAAATTATGTATTAAAATAATATTTATAGATTATTTTTTTATTTATTTAAAAATAAAACTATCATCATCAATTTAAAATTACATTAAAATTAGAAGAATATTCAAAATCTTAATATTTGCAATTTTTTTTTAAGTAAATAAATTTAAATCAGAAATATTTAGAAATCTAACATATTTTCAAAAGTTACAAATATTATTTTTTAATTAAACATGTTGGACGTCAACCAATTTCATATTGACATGCATATTTAAATTGAAATTCAGATTTATGAGAATGAATCTATTTGGAAACTAAAAATAAATAAATAAAATATGAGAATGCATCCATTATGTATTGGAATCATGTGCATGCCATCATAAAACAAAGTAAAAATTATGAAGGGAAATGATTTAACACTAAGTATATATGAAATCATGGTAGGTAAGATTAACGGTCAAATTTAATCTTGCTTCTGACCACGTCATTATACACCACAATTTGAAATTTTCATACTTATTTTCGTCAGATCTTCACCCACATATCTCAAATATAAAATAGACTACTAGGTTTGGAATAAGTATATGGTTCTCCTTGACATATATACATAAATAATATATTAGTTTGACTGATATTTATGTTGAGAGTTATAAACCTCTAATAGTTATGATGACCTATAATAATTATTTATTATAATACTTTTTTCAATTTTGATAGTTTTTTCTTGATGATGTCACATCATTTGGATTATCAGTGTGTCATTGAGCTTGATATGTGAGCGAGATATATTGTGGCTAGTGGATATTCTTGTTTTGGTTACTTTGTTGTGTTGGCTTGGAATCGAGTTCATTGCATTTCATGTAAGGCTACCTTAGACTATGTGCATTTAATGATTAAAACAATTCATTCTATCATGTATTGTGTCATTTGTGCCCTATAGGAGTTCCCATGTCGATATGTTACTTTTGACTAATCTATCCATAAGACCAAATTATGTTAAATAGTTTTTTGAATTGTCAAGTGGTTGTATCAAGCCAAGTTGGCCTTGATTATTTGATTTATATCTTCTTGTTGTTTACACAACTATATCTATTTTAAAAAATGATTTAATAATGTTGTTTCAATTTTTTTACTGAGCACATGTAACATTTATTAGTAAATGTAAACAAAATTTTAAATAATTATACAAACATATATTAAATAGTATTTTCTTAAATAAGCATATTAAATAAATAATTGTGTGTCATTATTTGTAATTTATAATAATTTCATTATATTCAGTTACTTGATGTTCTCAATGTATTAATTAACTTAATCAGTTAAAGATAAAAATAATGACTAACCCATTAATGTATTGATGTAGTTTATTTAATGGAGAAAAAAAAAAAAAAAGTGTAAAATCTTAACCCCAAAAGATAATGATAAAATAATACATCTCTTTCACTTAAAATTTAACCAAAATAGGTGAGGGGCATTTGGAATATTGGCCAAGGGAGAAGAAGGAAGATGGAAGAGGAAGAAGGAGAACCTGTGATGCAGGAACATCAAACAAAATAATGTTAATTCAGTTGTGAGTGAGTATTTAAGTGATGTGTAAGTGTGTTTGGTCTCATAACATCCCTTAGAAGGCATTTGAGTACTTATAAGAGTGTCCTTAGGTATCCCTTTGGCATTTTCCACCCAAAATGGACATTTTGAATATTTGAAATGTGTCAGTGTGTTTGGAGTCTTTTGAGTAATTATCAAAAAGTGTCATGTTAACAAATGAATGTAAGATTCCCTTAATGAATCTAGGTGGGTGTAAGAAGGTGTATTAAGTACATGAAATGAGTAAAATGACAAAGACTAAGAGTTTTGAATGTACTTACCATGCCAAGGTAATTGTCATAAGAGGTAGTTGCCAAGAAAGTAGTTTCTAATGTAAAAAGGAGAATGTAACGGGCTTTTGGAGAGGAGTAGGTGGTAGACTCATGCAAAAAGTCATTTTATCTTGGTAGGCAGATAGAGTTATGAAGGAAAGCTCGATAATTTAAATCAAAATCATTTCCAAGATCAAGATTCAGAGGAAAAACCTCTCTATTTTGTAAATTTTTGTTTATGTACATGAATACCAATGTTTAAGAATGTGTTGGAGAGTTCTTAAGAAATTTTTGTTGTGTTATCATTTCCAAATTAATATGATTCATTGAAAGGAGAAACTTTTAAACTAACATATAAGTTTGAGAAACATTTAATTCACTTTATAGACCTTAATCACCTTAGGTTTTATGTGTATTATTAATGAAAGAAACTGTGTTAAGATTGGTGAAGAGATAATAAAAAATGTGAAGTTTTGTCAAATGTGTAACTTGTTGATTAGATCAAACATGGCAAGAATATAATGTTGAGGAGTATAAATTATTTTTAGGTTTTATTTATGAAATCTTTTACCCTGTAGGCCACTTGAAAACTTGTAGCCTAAGTTTTCTTTGTGGTTTGATACAGTCAAGGTAACAAAAAAATGGTTTATAAGCTTTAAGGTTTGGTTAAGAGTCTAATTATTTAGAGAAGTTATTTTATGGTAGGCATATATGGGAAATTAACATAAAGTATTTTTAACATTTTAAAAACCAAATGAAACCTTCTTCATATCTCTTGGCCTATAGACAGAGCTGGAACCCTAAGTAAACATAAAATAAATTATTTTTGTTTTTTATCTAGTCAAATGTGTTAAAATTGATAAGGGAGAGAGTATTGGTTGTATATAAATGAATGGATAGGGTCTTAAGTTGTTTGGTTGTGTAAGGAGATAGAAAACATTATTACAAGGACTGTAACCCTATTAAAACCCTATCAAAAAGTTAGAACTTTGTCAAAGTGAATGATCAGAGGAGTTTAGATATTGGTGGAGATGATTTAATGATTTGAAAAGTTGTTTAGGGATAGAATAGACCTATTTTAGGTCTTGAAGTGTGTAGATAGGTGAAATTTTCAAAATAATTCTTTTTGAAAGGTCTCGACCATGCATAGGCTGACACAGACCTAACCTAAGGTTTCTAAATGATAACATGAATAAATTGAGATTATACTAATATAAAATCACATAATTTGGTATTTAGTTGGGAACTAATATTTTTTAAAACATTTTGAAGTTTTTATCCTCGTATGGACTTTCATTGTACATTTTTCAAGAGACTGTGTCTAACAGGGGTAATGAGGCCTAATGAAGGGTTAGTTGAAAGAGGAAGAAGTAAAAAAGTGGTGAATTAAAGTGAGTTAGGAAATGAAACTTGTACTAAAGATATAATATGATAGAGGGTATTCATAAAGTACATTGTATTTTCCATACCCATCTATACTTGTCTTTACAACTCAAAAAGGCCTAAAAAAGGTTATTAGGAGAGCAGTTTGGTTGAGAACTTGATCACTGTAGAATAAATTTGAAGTTGTAATAGATTTTGATATCACTTGAAATAGGTGTGTTAAGACTTAAATAGGTCATGAAAGAGAAATATTATAATCATAAGGTTTAGATGAAGAGTTAAAGTGAAAAACTTGAGAAGTTATTAGTCTAGTGAGGACTAGTGTATGATTAAAGGAAAGGGAGTTAAACAAATGAATGGAATGAGGTGTATAAATGAGTGTGATGGGTTTAAAAAGGGTCTAAAGGTAGAGTGTAATAATTTAAATAAGCTTAGTGAAAAGGATCATGAATGAGAATGATATAAATCCTAGTTGGGAGAGTGGATATACAAGAGAAGATAGAGAAGATTGGTTGCTTGTATTGTAGGTTGTAGGTATCAGAGGTTTTAAAGGAGTAGAGAATGAGTAATATCTACATCATTTTTTATCAAAAAAACATATTTATATTGGAAGAGGAGAAAAATAGTCATCAAGAAAACAGGTACATGTTTGAATTAGTTTTCATTTTGAGTTTTTTATATGTACATGAAAAGTGTTGAGGTGTGAGTGAAAGATGATATTGTGGTGATTATCCCTAAAGCCAGTGAAGCTTGTTAAGAGAGAGATCTATTGGAATCTCATGAGTGAGATCAAATAGAGCTTGGAGAGAGAAAGAGGAGTCCTAGGTAAAGGATAAGAGAGTGAGATAGACCCAGGTGAGGTCATAGAGTGAGAGAGATCGAAGTGAGGTCATGAGAGGCAAGTAGAGGAATATTGTCAAAGAGGAATAGGTCCAAGTGAGACCAAGAGATTGAGAGATAGGTAAGATGAATATAGAGAAAGAAAATAGAAAATAGGGCATGTAAAAAATGAGCTACCACAAAGAGAGGAAGGTGCAAGAAGACACTGAGAGAAGAGAGATGCAAAAAGAAATGACATAATTAAGGCAATAGTTGGATGAGTTGATGTTCATCATAGAGAAAATGAAAGGATGTGATAACCCATACTATTGATTGGTTATGAGTAATAAAACCATCAAGTTGCCAATAAAGCTACAAGTGAAGAAAATAAATATGAAAGCTAAGAGTGAAGAAAGATAGCATAAAAAGTTACTTTGAAAGTAAATCAAGAGAGAAATGAAGAAGTATATAATGAGTGAATAAAAGGATTAAGATGAAAAATACATTAAGAGGATGAGTATGGCTTGAATAAGGACAAATAAGTTAGTTGTAGCCAGTTAGATGATGGGAAGGACAAAGAAGAGGTAGATCATTTTGTAGATCTTGTGGAAGGTTTGGAAAAAGAAGTAAAATTGATGGACAAAGGTATGAAATATTATTATCAGTTTGTTTATGAGGGTCAAGAGCAGTTAGAGGATGAAATAACAGTATTAGAATAGGCCTTGAATGGTGAAATGATGAAAAATAAAGAGATGATACGGGTTGAAGCAGTTGAGGACCTCATAATGGAGGACAAAGAATATGAAGTGAAAGCAAGAGAATAGAGGTTCTTTATGAATGAATGCAGAAGCTCTTATGTGTTTGGTGGTGTAAGGTGAGAGAAAACATTATTTCAAGGATTGTAACCCTATTGAAACCCTATCAAAAGGCTAAAAATATGTCAAAGTGAATGATTAGAGGAGTTTAGAGGTTAGTGGAGATGATTTAATGATTGGAGAAGTTATCGAGGGGTAGAAAAGACCTATTTCGGGTCTTGAAGTGTGTAGATAGGTGAAAGTTTCAACATAATGATTTTTGAAAGGTCTCAGCCATGCACATGCCTGTATAGACCTAAACTATGGTTTCTAAATGAAAACATGAATAACTTGAGATTCTACCAGTCAAAAATCACTTAATTTGGTATTTAGTTGAGAAGTAATATGTTTTAAGACATTTTAAAGTTGTTTTTATTGTATGGGCTTCTTTGTATGATTTTTAAGAGGTTGTGTCTAAACATGGGTAATTAGGCCTGATGAAGGGTAGTTGAAAGAGGAAGAAGCAAAGAAGTGGTGAAGGAAAGTGAGTTAGGAAATTAAACATGGAGTAGAGATAGAAGAGGATATAGGGTATTCAAAAAGTACACTATATTTTACATACCCATCTTTACTTGTCTGTACAACTTAAAAAGGCCTAAAAAAAGCTACTAGGAGAGGAATTTGGTTGAGAACTTGATGAGTGTAGAAGAAAGTTGAAGTTATAATAGAGTTTGAGATTTTTGAAATAGGTGTGTTAAGACGTAAAGAGGTAATTCAAGATAAATATTATAATCATAATGTCGAGATGAGGAGTTAAGGTGACAAACTTGAGAAGCTATTAGTCTAGTCACGACTAGTGTATGACTGAAGGAAAGGGCGTTGAACAAATGAATGGAATGAGGTGTATAAATGAGTGTGAGGGATTTAAAAAGGGCATAATGGTAGAGTGTAAGAATTTAAATAATATTATTGAAAAGGATCATGAACGATAATGATATAAATCCTAGTTAGGAGAGTTGATATACAAGAGAAGATAGAGAAGATTGGTTTCACGTATTGCAGGTTGTAGGTATTCACTTAAGTAGTTTTTTCACTTAATGAATTTTTTGGGTTTATTCATTTTATTGTCTTGTGTAATACTTATTTTATAATTTCATACTTGCTTTAGTTCATTATTGGCATGCACCTGTGTTTGTCTCATGTGACCATTGGACCTTTGCATTCACTTTAACTAGACATGGATCAAACTTTGATATGGTATTAGATCCAATCCATTAAATTTTTTTTAGGTTTTTTATTTTTTTTAAGCTTTAATTTTAATTTTAGAATTTATTTGATTTTATTATAAGGTAATTTTTTAGAGGGTTTCAAAAAAAAAAATTGGTAGAGGTTTAAAAGGAGCAGAGAATGAGGACTCTTTGCATCAGCTTGGGAGAGGAATGAAGCAAGGAGATTATTTAATCAAGAAAGGATTTCTTATTCTCCTAATTCCTATTTTTTTTACAAATTATTAAGTAGATTGAATATGGTGTTTTTATCATGTTTTCTAATTCAAATACCTAGTTATCTACTTGTGAATTTTTGCAGTAGGCTGTAAGAACCTTATTTTCTTTGATGTGTGTGTGTGTGTGTGTGTGTGTGTGTGTGTGTGTGTGGGTGTGTGTGTGTGTGTGTGTGTGTGTGTGTGTGGGTGTGTGTGTGTGTGTGTGTGTGTGTGTGTGTGTGTGTGTGTGTGTGTGTGTGTGTGTGTGTGTGTGTGTGTGTGTGTGTGTGTGTGTGTGTGTGTGTGTGTGTGTGTGTGTGTGTGTGTGTGTGTGTGTGTGTGTGTGTGTGTGTGTGTGTGTGTGTGTGTGTGTGTGTGTGTGTGTGTGTGTGTGTGTGTGTGTGTGTGTGTGTGTGTGTGTGTGTGTGTGTGTGTGTGTGTGTGTGTGTGTGTGTGTGTGTGCGCGCGTGCGTGCGCGTGCGTGTGTGCACAAACTTTTTATTTATTATTTATTTGAAAAGAAAAAAATAAAAAATAAAAAATAAATAAAAATGCATCCATGCATATTTTTATTACAATGAATATGGTGGGGGAAGGGGGGGTATGCCATCCCATAATTGTCCCATAATAGGGAGGGAAGGGGGATGACCAACTGGTCCAACCCCCAACCCTTAATATAGGCTAGACCAACGGCCATGACCATGGTCGAGGGCCTTAGGGCCTGACCTCTGACCAAACCCTAGATACAATTAAAAAAAATATTATAAATAAACTTATTTTATAAATAATAATAAAAAAGGAATGTGTGTGTGTGTGTGTGTTAATTTTTGAAAAAAGGTCAATAAATATATAAAACAACTAATTCAACCCCTTCAATATATATATATATATATATATATATATATATATATATATATATATATTTGTGTGTATGTGCACATATATTTGTGTGTATATGTATATATTTTTGTGTGTGTATGTTTCTATATATATATATATATATATATATATGCTTACATACACATAAATATGTATACATACACACACACATTTGTGTGTGTATGCATACACACACACACACACACACATAAATATATATGTATGTATGTATGCATGCATGCATATATATGCACACACACACACACACACACACACACACACACACACACACGTGTGTGTGTGTGTGTGTGTGTGTGTGTGTGTGTGTGTGTGTGTGTGTGTGTGTGTGTGTGTGTGTGTGTGTGTGTGTGTGTGTGTGTGTGTGCACGTGCGCGTGCGTGTGCACACGCACGCATGCATGAATACATACATACATATATATTTGTGGGTGTGTATATATGTGTATATATATATGTGTGCACACACATAGACACATATACATGCAAACTTCTTATTTATTATTTATTTTAAAATAAAAATGTATCATTGCATATTCTTATTCCAATGAATATTGGGGGGCCAAGGAGGGTGGGGCAGCTATGTCATCCTAGCCTCCTCCCATAATAGGGGTAGAAAGGGGATGGCCAGTTAGCCTAAATCCCAACCCTTAATATAGGCCAGGTCGATGACCATGGTGACTGATGAGATCCTTAAGGCCTGATCACCAACAATGGGCCACAATCAGGGGCCTTAGGCCCTGGTCATCAACCAAACCCTAAATAGGGTTGAAAAATTATAAATAAAAAAAACATATATATAAATATCAGTTACTAACTAAATAAAGAAAAGAAAAGAATATATATGTGTAAAAAGAAGCAATTAAATTAGTTGGTTTCATATTACATTTAATGTGTGTGTGTGTGCGCTGAAAGTTATAAGTACATATATAAATATGTATGTATGTACTCTTTTGTTTGATACTAAATTAGTGTAAAATTTAGTACACACACACACACACACACACATTAAGAAAAAAAATAGTAATTTAAATTACTATAGGCATAAATACATATCCTGATAAAAAAAAGATATATTCATATGAGGTTTAAACTTGCATGCATATAATAAGTAAGAAGTAATCCTCATAACATAATTGATTTTGGTTGGATTTAGATGTGGGTCAAATTTGTATGTTAATTAGACTCAGTTTGATCATTATGATTAATAAATAATCAAGCTTAAAGAATTATTTGGGGATTATATTGTGGTGGTATGGTGAGTTTAAGTTGAAGCCGTTGCTGAAGTGACAATGTAAAGGACTCTAAGATTGGCATCTAGTTAGATGCTCTCCTAATGGATGGGTTTTGTTAAAATCTTATCAGATGACTCTATCCAAAAAGTGTGTTGTTTATCTTTAAATATATTTATACATTTATTACTTTTAAATCTAAATCAAAGTCTTATCTATTTATTACACTTATGGGTATCTTGGGAAGATGAAAATATAGGTTCTCACCTTACTATAGATGGGATGAGTAAGCTCCTTGTCTAGTAATAGACGAATTTATGAAAGGAGATCAATGTAGATGATCTATTTGTTCTCTTGTTCACACCTAGAGGGAGCTCATAAATTTGGAGTTCTAGCAATGTTTGTTCATTTTTGTTATTATGTTAGTTTGTTAAGGTTAGAGTGATTTGACTAGTTAGCATTTGGTTGGAGTTATGTGTTATTGTTGTATTACAGTTGTAATTATTTATATTGGGTTGTTGATGAATTTGAGTATTAATCAGTTAGTTCTTATTTAGTACGATCAAACCTCCTTGTTTCTTAGTAAGTAGGTTGTCACTTTGTGTTATGTTTTATTTTCTAAATATTTATTTAATTGTTTATTAATTTTAAAAAATGAA
The DNA here is from genome assembly GCA_037957365.1 of Torreya grandis. Classification (NCBI taxonomy): domain Eukaryota; kingdom Viridiplantae; phylum Streptophyta; class Pinopsida; order Cupressales; family Taxaceae; genus Torreya; species Torreya grandis. The sequence goes on along the minus strand of JARHVA010006071.1, from coordinate 740,241 downwards.
GTATTTAGGGGATATAAATATCTTGCTTAACGTAAGCTAGCCCCTTCTATTCGACTATTTTTGTAGTGCAAGTTGGTGAGATTCCAGAGGCAGATAAAGTATAACAATATAAAATTATTATGTTAGTTCATTAACATTTTATATATATTCATGTTGGGTTTGAGTTTGAGTAGATGGTGTCTATACATTTGTTGTCCAATGGTTCAATTGTAAAGTTATGTTCTTAAAGATGGTCATTAACTTGTTATGACTTACATATGAAAAATCCATTTAGGAGCTCATGTTCTTGATATCTATTATGGTTTTAGTTTTATTTAAAGATATCAATATATAATAATATCATTTAATCTAAATTTTCAATAACTTGCATGTAACATTTAATGTATTGATGATAAATGTAAGCTAGTGCCTGACTAATATAGTTACTTCTAGTAGTGATTTAAAAATTGTTTTATCTTTGAGTTGATAACTTTTTTGAGGAGGAAAATTAAACATCAGCTAAGTGGAAAAAGTAATCATTATGATAAACAAATATTATGATTTCTAATATTCATAATTTGATGATAGTGTTTGTGCTAAGGACACATTAACTGAATAGTAAAATAACATTAAGAATATTATATGGCAAGAAAATATTAGTAATGTCAAACTTAAAATTTTGTGGGTTTAATTTACCTTGAAAATTTGAAATTATTGATTAATCTTAATATGAAGTATTAGTCATACAAATAGCATTGGGTCAAACACTTACATCTAAAATTAGTGATTAAAACTAATATATTCTAACTCAGATTATCACTGACTATCTTGGTGTAAACTTAATCAATTTTTTTGCTTAATTGTTATAAGAACTCATTTCTTGAAAGGTTGACTATGACGAGTCTTCAAACATCCCTTGAAATTTTATTACAAGAGTGAAATAAAAATTGAGATTTAATTCTTGGCTTGAAGAGTACATGGATAGATATATCATCCTTTAGGATCATATGTTGATGGTTGATCAATTGCATGCACTTTTATAATATTCAATGTAAGTTTTTACAAAGAGAACTTTTTCTGTTTGAAACACAACCAAATCGGCTCTGAAATAGGATTCCATTAATAATCGAACTTAAGTATTTCTTGAAAAAGAAACTTGTAAGCTCTGAAATTATCATTTGTGAATCAGAATCTATGTTTAATAAATTTTCTAACCTATTCTGATAATCTTTGATGAACCCAATTTTAGGGACATTTGGCACTTCTTTGCACCTCATTTCTTTTGTTCTGTCTACAAACTTGATCAAATTCATCTTGTTAAATCTAGTTTGGTTTAGAATTTTTGTTTCACGTCGTTATTACATTAAGTGTATTTTATGACTCATATGAGTTATCCTTAGCTGGAATAGCTGATTATAACTTTAGTTTAATTTGTAATATTTACAAGATATTTTATCCAAAGTTGTTTTGTGAGCCCAGAGTGTTTTTGTGCTTTCGTGGATTTCAACTTTACACTCACATAATTAACTCTTCGCTATTTCCATTGTTGTGATCCTATTATGTGTTGTTTGCCATGTTAATATATCCAATATGCGATAGTAGTTATCTTTGTCTAACATTTGGGGCTCGTGAAGAGTGTAATCCAATTTCACCATGTTTAAATAATCTTTCTTGTTATGAATTATGAGTTGTGGACCTTCGATATTAGCTTGTAGTTATTCAATTGTGTAGACATGTGCCTATCCTTTAGTATGTTCTTTTTGTCACAAGAAATTGTGATATAGTTCTAATGTGTTGTGATTGAAGTGTGTTTTGGATTTTAAACCTTTTTATAGTAAGTATTGTTTACCAGTTATTTCCCTTCTTATAATCGTGTAATTGTTGATTCTTATTTTTGTTGGTGATAATGTGATTGAATGAAATTTTTTTCTTTTAAATGGTGCCATTTTATATGCGTAAAATGTAAATTTTGAACATTACATTTATTACTAAACATCTTATATTATTATAAACTTCACGACTATAATAATACATTAGAATTAAGATAACAATCAAATAAATGAGATGGCCGCCATGTTCTTTGGTCACCATTATTAAAAGTTCTAATTGTCTTTATTATCTTTCTAGCTTTATTATATCTTATTGGGAGCCTAATCTCCGTGCAAATAAATATATTTTGAGAATTTATAAGATGTGTTTTGATGATTTCAAAACACATGATTTCTCTAGTGAATGTCAGTGTTTTAAATTTCCGTCTTACACATGTCATTTAAGAGTTTTTTTTAAAAAATAATGTATTAAAATAATATTTATAAATTGTTTATTTATTTATTTAAAAAGATAACTATCATCATGAATTTAAAATTACATTTAAATTAGAAGAATGTTCATAAATAACACTTAAGGTATATTTTATTATTTTTATATTAAATTATTAATTAAATGAAAATTAATTAATTAAAAAATGATTTTTATAATTTTATTTTGGTAGAGATTAATAAAAATATTTTAAAAAACAAATGTATGATTGTTACATGTTCATTATATTTTGTTACTTATCTTTGTTTTGAATGTAAAAGTTTCTTTTATTTATTTTTTGAAAATGTTGTGATTAATAACTATTTTGATGAAGTAAAAATAGGTCAAACTTCCGAAGGTTATAACTTTTGATTCGTAATTCCGTTTAAACTCTTTTACGCGTCAAAATGATTGTTTTGAAAAGTTTGTTGCTACCCTTCTCGAGATGATCATTTTAACATGTAAAAGAGATAAGACAAAACTACAAATTAAAAAATATAACCTCCAAAAATTTAACATATTTTTACTCCATCATATTTTTAATAAAATAATAAATTTATTGATATTGTAAAATTCCTCCTTGTTCATTGCACTTAGGTGGGTGTTCAAAATGTGTCACACAACATATTTTGATTGCTTCATAGACATTATGTGGAAATAACATCAAAACATTATAGGGAAAATTTCAACACTACAAAATATCACACATGGCACTTTTCCATGTCTAAGTATTACACATGGCACTTTTCCATTGATTCAAGGCCACAAAGATGTACAGAGCATCACGGTTGAGATATTTGGTAAAGCAAATTTTGTTCCTATAAAGTGACACGTCATGCTCTGCGATTAACTTTAGATTCAAGGTAAAAATTATACATAATATCACTTATTTTATTTTACTAATTATAATGTTTTATTCGTTTAATTTCCATTATTTTCATGTTTTATGCCATTGTTGAATTTAAAATATTGTTTACATTGCTTATACTTACATTTTTTTTATTTTTTGTTGTTATTATTTTAAATATATAAGTTATTATAAATATTATTTGTTGTAATGTTATTATATGTATTAATTTTATATGTTTAAAAAATAGATAAATAAATAAATAGAAAACATATTGAAAACCATAAAATGTTAAGGTAATAGAATTAAGCATATAATTAAAATTTTATTTGTGTATGTGTGGAATAATTTATGTACTATGACAAAACCAGTTCACATATTCATATACAATATGATTCATATTTCTTTTACCTTTGTCAAAGGTGTTATGCAAGTTTGGTTTATTACACTAATGCCATTTTCTTCCCTTTTTGGTTGGTGGATTTTTGAATTTCCTTGTGTCATCATTACTGAGGGTGATTATGGGTTTCTTGGGGAAGATATATATATATAAGAAACAATACCTTGGTTACTAAGACATGCTTCTCTATTCCCCTCATGTAAATACTTTTTATTTTATATCTCTATACCTGAAGACCACCATAACTACATGATATCAATGTAGGCCCCAAAGATCTTGTTGGGTTCATATAACATCCTAAGAGTGTCATGTTAATAAAATAATCTTAAATTATTAACACTCACTCCATTTTAAAGAAAATGTGCTCCATCCATAACATAAATAAAATAATTTAATATAAGTTCCATAACTACCCTTCAAATAAACCATTACAAACATCTATGCTACCCTCATTAACCCCTGCCATGTGACCATGTTGTATAGTAGAGCATTAACAAGTTTCTAGTGGAATAAATTATGAAATCAAGTGGTGCAATACATAAATAAAATGAACCAATTTCATTACTGAAGGGAAGGAAATTAACATAAACATGAAAATGGCACCACAAAGTCATACTTCTAGATTGGAAAAAATTATAATGCTTGTAGTAACTTAAAAAACCTCATGTAAACATCATTGTTATTATTCATATTTCTTTTACCTTTGTATATATACATCTCTTGAAAATTGTCTACCCTATATACAAATTGAATAATTTTCCATGTTTTCACTCACCTCTTCAATTTCATATCTACCAACTTGTGCTTGTGCTTTAGTTGGTTATTTTAATTTTAATTTCTCACCTTGCATCCAAACCACTTCTCTTATCTTTTGTACATATGCTACAACCTTACATATCTCCTCTAATGCTTGAGTTGGAGTTTTCATTTGAGCATTAATTTCTTCTTTTACTTGTTTTACCTAACTGCTTTAGGTACTTACAACTTCATATTAATGTTTTGAATGCAAATGTAGACCTATAGTCCATTCCTTGAGGCATTCCACCTATTTTGCTTCTATCACCACTAAGTATTTTATCATTTAAACCCTATGATGATTGAGATATTCTATTCTCACAATTTCCTTCAATTCATGTGGTTCACTCTAACAAAATTGAGCTTGATTCATCCCTTCTTTTATATAAACCACTTCTTCAAACAACAAATAATGTATTCTCTTATACAAATCAAGGTATAATTTCTATTGGTAATTATCCTCATACCTTATATCATGATGCAATACATCCTATTCACTTTCTAGTCTTAGAAAGACAATTTACAAACTATTACATAGCTTTATTTTGGCCATTTGTCTTGGAAAATCAACATGAAACATTCTCTTTATGTATTTACTATCAATCTCCCATATTTCATCTTTAAACATGATTGTCTTGCCACTCTTTAAAACTTGAACAACCTAAAAATACTTACTATATTCTTGCATGGATGAATGCTTATCTTGTTTACGGTTTCTCCTCATATCACCTATGCATAATTTTGATTTACCACTATGCAAAGAGTTAACAAAACAAGCATAAAATTCAAAATATTACTATATTCTTGCATGGATGAATGCTTATCTTGTTTACGGTTTCTCCTCATATCACCTATGCATAATTTTGATTTACCACTATGCAAAGAGTTAACAAAACAAGCATAAAATTCAAAATATTGCATGAATGTACCTTGAGCATCCTCTTCTTCTTTCATATGCATGTCTAGTCCTTTGGTATATTTTATTATTTTTATATTAAATTATTAATTAAATGAAAATTAGTTAATTAAAAAATGATTTTTATAATTTTATTTTGGTAGAGATTAATAAAAATATTTTACAAAAACAAATGTATGATTGTTACATGTTCATTATATTTTGTTACTTATCTTTGTTTTGAATGTAAAAGTTTCTTTTATTTATTTTTTGAAAATGTTGTGATTAATAACTATTTTGATGAAGTAAAAATAGGTCAAACTTCCGAAGGTTATAACTTTTGATTCGTAATTCCGTTTAAACTCTTTTACGCGTCAAAATGATTGTTTTGAAAAGTTTGTTGCTACCTTTCTCGAGATGATCATTTTAACATGTAAAAGAGATAAGACAAAACTACAAATTAAAAAATATAACCTCCAAAAATTTAACATATTTTTACTCCATCATATTTTTAATAAAATAATAAATTTATTGATATTGTAAAATTCCTCCTTGTTCATTGCACTTAGGTGGGTGTTCAAAATGTGTCACACAACATATTTTGATTGCTTCATAGACATTATGTGGAAATAACATCAAAACATTATAGGGAAAATTTCAACACTACAAAATATCACACATGGCACTTTTCCATGTCTAAGTATTACACATGGCACTTTTCCATTGATTCAAGGCCACAAAGATGTACAGAGCATCACGGTTGAGATATTTGGTAAAGCAAATTTTGTTCCTATAAAGTGACACGTCATGCTCTGCGATTAACTTTAGATTCAAGGTAAAAATTATACATAATATCACTTATTTTATTTTACTAATTATAATGTTTTATTCGTTTAATTTCCATTATTTTCATGTTTTATGCCATTGTTGAATTTAAAATATTGTTTACATTGCTTATACTTACATTTTTTTTATTTTTTGTTGTTATTATTTTAAATATATAAGTTATTATAAATATTATTTGTTGTAATGTTATTATATGTATTAATTTTATATGTTTAAAAAATAGATAAATAAATAAATAGAAAACATATTGAAAACCATAAAATGTTAAGGTAATAGAATTAAGCATATAATTAAAATTTTATTTGTGTATGTGTGGAATAATTTATGTACTATGACAAAACCAGTTCACATATTCATATACAATATGATTCATATTTCTTTTACCTTTGTTTTTATTTAAATAAGAATATTTGATACTTTGTCAATATAAATCAATTTCTCTGGTGCCATAAAACTTCTCATGAGCCAATCTTTAATGTTTTGTATGTTTTCTTCTAAAGAAAGGACTACAGAGAATATCTATGTCTTCACTCTAAAAAATACATGTCATGCCATGTTCTTTTATCAACTGGTTGGTAGTTTTTTATTACCCTACCAATATATCAACAATGTCTTGCAAACTTGGAGGTTTCCCTCTATGTTATCTTGTACATTTGTGGCTATCAATTATCAAATCCAACACTTTCCATCTTCTAGAAGCAAAGGACACTCATTTCATTAAAAAAATAGGAGTTTTTAAAATGGAAATCTAAGTACAAAATTGATATTTCTATCTATTTTTAAAATATAATTGAAACAAATAAGTCACAAGATCTAACACACATAATATTTGACAAATGCATGAAGAAATATATTTTTTCTATTAACAAATTTGAATTTGATTTATAGACTAATATAACTTAATAGTTATATCAAAGAAACAAAATTAACATTTAGAAAATATTAAATGTATTATAAAAATAAAAAATATTTCACAAATTCTAAAATCTAGAATAGTTCATAGTAATGGAGCCTCGATCTCAATTTTCTAATCCAAAAGTGAAGTATAAATGATAATTTCACTTCTTTAAACGTGACTAGATTTAATCATCCAAACTTAAAAAATAGATTCAAACGTTATCATAATTGATTATACTCATTAATAATATTAACAAATAAAAAAATTAGAACTTAAATCCTCTATTCAATATAAAATATATTTTATATTCAAATCCAAAATATAACATCCATTTTAATATAAAATTAATAAATATAATTCTATACTATTAATTCATTATTTTTCAAAATTTATATGATGTAACAAACAAAATCCTTATTTTAAATTTATTACAAAAACCAAATACTTAATTATATAATTCATAATTTTTTAAAAATAAATATCATTTATTTACATAATTATTTTATGTCAATCATAAGAATTTCCTTTGGAGAGGTTCAAAGGACAGATTCAAGTTCCTGCTCATTTCCTAGAATAAAGCCTGCCTCCCTAACTCTAAGGGAGGACTGGGGTTAAGAAAGGTTAGATCCATGAACCAAGCCCTTCGAGCAAAGCAAGGATGGAGGGTGATTAAGAATGATAACCAATGGATTAAGATCATTAGGGCCAAATACTTAAGTTCTGGGGAAGGCCATTGCTTTCTCTAGGAAAGTGGTCCAAACAATGGCTTAGTATTCTGGAAAGCATTGAAAGCTAGTAAGGACATTCTAAAAAAAGGACTCAAGTGGAATGTTCATAGATGCAACAAAGTGAACTTTTGTTTTTTCCCTTGAATTAATTCCCCTCTGGCCTCCTCCTTCCAAGAATTGGATTTAATCTCCTTTTTTCAAGAATTTTCTTGTCAAATTTTTTTAGAATATTGGGAAGAGATTGATGGAAGGAAGAAGTGGAAACTCCTCATAAAAGATGGTCTGAATCAGCAATAAGCCCACCTCCTACACGACTTAAATAATTCCATCCAACACATTCATATAGACTTGTTCCTGAAGGAGGATGTTATTATTTGGAAAATTGATCCCAGTGGCCTTTATTATATTAAATACGAATACATCTCCCTTTGGAATCAAGCAAAAGAGGATGACAATTGGCAGGATCTTTGGTTCAGAAACCTCATTCCCAAAATCAATGTTTTATTTTGGTTAGCAGCCCAAAATAAGATTTTTACTATGGATACCCTGGTCAAGATGGGTATTCTCTTTCCCAATAGATGTTCCCTTTAAAAATAAGAAGCAGAGTCTATTAATCATTTGTTCCTTTCCTGCTCTTTTGCTTCTTCTATCTTTCATCATTTCTTCAGCAAATATAGCTTTTCTTGGGTCACTCTAGGTTCCATCAAGGACCTAATTACTCAATGGAAGCCACCTTAGGAAGCTCCTTCACTAAAGTTATGGTAGAATTTGTCCCTCCCCCATATTTTTTGGGGTATTTGGAAAGCTAGGAATTCTTACATATTTGAGAACTGCAAACCCAATCTTTTCTCAATTTTAAGAGAATTTTGGTTTTTATCCATGAAAATTGGTCATCTTTTGCTTCCTCTTTTGATCAACCTAGCTCCCTTATGTTCTCCAAAAATTTTAACCATTTCAATCTGGTCATTCTAGGAAAATCTCAAGTGAAGGGGGTTGATAGCTCAAAAGTTAAATGGACGCTTCCTCCTCCCCTTTGGTTCAAGCTAAGCTTTGATGGGGTGGTGAAAGGGAATCTAGGCCCAACGAGAGTCGAAGGTGTTATCAAAGATTCTTCAAGGAATATTAGATCATCATATGTGGGTCCATTGGGGTTCCAAACTAATCATGTCTTAAAAACCATAGCAGTGCTTTGGGGCATTGAGTTGGTGGTTAGTCTTGGCATGGATTTCATCTAAATCGAGGAAGACTCGATAAATAGTACTATCTAAAAGGCCTTTCCCATTATTCCTAGAATTTTTTTGGAATTATCAATGATGAAAAAAACCTATTAACTCATTTTAAGGGGTCTCCATTGATCTTGTTTATAGGGAAGGCAATAGGGGTATTGATTACATGGAAAATCTTTGGGTCCTAAGGAGTGACTTTATCAGTTGGCACGAGAGGGAATTTTTGGATGATGTCATCTTGATTATCAAATAAGAGAAAGGACACATCATGTATAATCATGATGACATTATTAATTATGACACAAACTCGGATCGAAGGTTGTAATTTTTATATGTGCAAGGCCATTATTACTAAGGCCTTGCATATTTGGGTCACTCCAAGCTTGCATCATATGTATGAATTTGGCTCTTTTTTCCAAAGCCTTTCATATCCTTCCTCAAGATCTCATATCATGAAGCCTGTAAAAACACTCTGCATTTCCACAAAATGGGTAGGGACAGAGATCATTTTGAACCAATTTATTATTCTGATGTAAAGGAAATGATTATGTGTGGCACAAAATGGTCAAAGGCAAACTGAATCCTTTCATGGAGTGCCTTGTTGGGCATGACACTAAGCTATCTAGGGATTTTACGCATGGATGGAAAGATAGAGAAGTCAAAATACATGGACTGAAAATCTTGATCACCAAGGAGCTTATCGATGAAACTATAGGGATGGAATGCAATGGCATCCAAGCCTTCAAAGACAAGAGATGAAAGGAGGAGCTTATGTGCATTTTCTTCAAGAAAGAAAAATAGAAACCTAAAACCTCATCATAGAAGTGTTTCATGAGGACCGAACTGCCAAGGAAATGGCTTGAAGTTTACCTCCAGACTATGAGGTGTATCACATTAGAGGGAAAATAAAATGTTATATTTTTCCATCACTTCCTCCTTCTCAACCACTTCAAATGTCATAAAATCATCATTCCATTCTTTCTATTGTAATCCTTAAAGGCCTAGGTGTTGAATTTTACAAAGAACCCATCAGTTGATTTAATCCATCAAGGTCTTATTTTGTTGTTGATCAAGTGTGGGGAGCCATAGTGGTCCAAGATAATCATTGAATTTATTGAAATTCATAGTGAAAAGGAGAATTCTGAAGAAGGGGAAGGGTATTCTACTGAGTTGGATTGGGGTAATGAATAAGAGGATTAAAACAATGGGGATTTTGTCAAAGAAGTTCAAGATGTTGGGGAATCAAGAACAACACATCTGTTCTGATCCCACTTGTTAGGATCTTGCTCCTTAGAAAGAGCACAATATGATTACCAAATACAAGCAATTAAACATGCGGAATTATCCAAAAGTAGCAAGTAACTAGAATTCACAAATAGCACAGAATATGAGAGACAATACACAGTCTTGTATTAATACTCATTCAGAAAGAAAATACAATAAAGAAGATGCCACTTCTTCTTCCACCTCTCAGAAGCTTCCCACACCTCAAGTGTTTAGTAATTTTTTTCAAGAGTTCACTCTCCTACCAAAAATGGTCCCAACGCACAACTCACACACATAATTGATGTTCACCTCCAACTAGTCAGTAATAACCCTGCCAGTACACAAGTACTCAAAGTACTTCAAGTAGATCTCCCATAAGCTTGCAATAACCTGCAACTCAACAGACCTTACTTACACATGTAGTTCTTCAAACGTGGCCTTGCACACTTGCTGACCAAGATCCTACAACTGGAAGAAATCCTTTTCTTGCCTTAAATTACAATACATGCCAATGGGTCTATAAATAGATCCCAGACTTAAAAAATAACTTAGACTTCTAATTTACAATAATTAGACACGTAGCTCGAGACTATAATTAGCCCTTAACATGCAAACACTCGGTTCAATGAACTAACTGTCCGTGCAATGAATAGTTCTGGAACCGCCATAGGCAACCGACATCGGTTCTTGTCTACCTGGAGGTGACCGACGTTGGCCAACCTCCTGTCGATGCTGATTGTCTTCAGTTCACACCTACTGATGTCGGTTTCCTTTTACATTATACTCTACCGATGCCGGTCTCCCTAGAACTCAACAACCTCCTCCATGTCTGCAATAGTTGAAGCTTTTAGCTCCACAACCTAATAATCTCCCACTTTGAGATAAACAGCTATAACTATACCTATACTTGTACATCATCTAGTTTGTTCCCTTGGATTTGTATCCCTCTTCAAAATCACTCTTGAAGACCAACCACCACAAATCCTGTGGTGCACTACCTGTCATCCAAATCACCTGCTACATCTGCATCTACAAACCATTTAGAAAAGAACTTGACCCTGCATAACATGTCGACCTGTTGCTGGTCCCTCTCAAAAACTTGAGACTCCACTGAACTTCCCTCCAGTGCTTCTTTCCTGAATTGGCTCCAAACTTGTGACAGCTTCCACTGCTTGGGAAAACTTAGGTTTAGTACACATGTACTCAACCTCATTATGTGAATCAAGACATTGTTCATAAAACTGTCCAACCATCGGTGTGCTAACCGGTCTCACACAATCATCCTGAAACAAAGTCAACCTGTGACCTTCCATGTCCCTAGAACACACTCATGCCAAAGAATCTTGCTGCTCCTTGATTCCTCATGACACACCTCTAAACTAGCTTTACCTTTAGTTTAGCAACTCCCTGTATATGTAACTCTGCAACAAGCACAACATACAATAACAAGATAATGTAGCTAATATTATCCAACCTGGTAAAGAGAAACACAATGGTCAAACCTCCATTGTCCTGCAGCTTATTCAAGACCATATACCCTGGCCTTCTGTCTCACATGTCCATTTCCACTCTTCTTTATCCTGAACATCCATTTGTCTCTCAGTGCTTCTTTCTAGCTGGCAACTCCACCCAAAAACTCCCATTTGGTTCTTCTCCAAGGAATCACATCCTTCATCCATGTCAAGCTCCCACTGTTTCCTGGATCTACCTGCTCTGCTTCTTTAACAACTTCCTAGTTCTTTACCATCAGTGAGCAACAAGTAGTGTAAAGAAGGGAAATGACAAATTTGAGGCTTACTTACCCTTTAAGTCCTCCATATGGGCACTTGAGACTCCTTGACAGCTTGCTGTCTGCCCAAAATCTGTCTGTGACCGATGCCAGTCACATCTCAGTCTGCACCCAATCGACGTCGGTTCCATGCGACTGCCTCATCATCGACATCGGTTCCCCCTGGCCAACACCAGTGTTTATCTATCCCTGAGTCACTGACATCGGGCTGCACATAGCTGAGATCGGTCCCTGTCTGGATGCTGACGTCAGTTTTCTAGCCGACGTTGGTCTCTATGTTTTTCTTGTGAGAAATGACTTCTACCCGTGAGCTCTTTTTGGATCAAACCCTTGTCCAAATTAACCCTACTCTACTTAGAATTCCTTAGCCCCTTACGTTGATCTTTATCCATCACCTTCTCCTTGAAAACTAAGACTTTCCTGTTCTTGTCACGAACATCGAATTCCTCAAGAAATGTTACCTTCTTCTTCTGCATACAGAAATCTCGATTCATGCTTTTCAAATATGAAAGCATACCCTTTGACTCAAGAACATGCATCTCTTTCTTATTCATGTGACCAAACCTATTAAGCCACATCTTTGAATCTATAGCTGAATTAGATAACCCAGAAAGAGAATCAGTAATACAAGTAGATAGATAAAGCATACCTACTTTCTTACCTCTTGCTACAACCAGTGCACCCTTGGTAACCTTTTAAGAGTCCATTGTGAGAGTTACTGTCCAACTCTCATCACCCAAACTTCTTACAAAAATCAAATTTCGCTCCAGAATTGGGACATGCATGACATCCTTCAACACCCATGTGTTACCTATCTATAATTTCAGCTTCACTTTCCCTTTGCCAACCATCTGATAAGGCTTACCATCCCCTAAAAAAATTTCTCCAAAGTCTCCCTAGACATACTCATGAAAAAATTCCCTATTTGGGGATGCATGAAAAGAGGCACCAAAATCTAAAACCCAAGATTCTACTTTATCTAAGGAACATACCAGAGCATCATGTGTAACAACACTTGCAACAATACCTGCAACACCTGCTTCTTCATGTCCTTCATGCTGATCTTCATCCAACCTACAATCTCTCTTTAAGTGCCCTTGCTTTCCACATTTTCATTAGGTTATTCTGCCATACATGAACTTGGATCTCCTGCCTATCTTTGACCTTGATCTCCCATGCTCTATCTTCTCTCTTTGCCTTCCCCTGCTTTTCACACTCAAAGCATTCCCTGATGATTCACCTATGCTTTTCCTATGAATTTATTCATTCAAGATTACACTCACAACATCATCCACTTTTAATATTTTTGAAGCAGACGCAATATTACTAACTGCCATTACCAAACTCTCCCAACTTTCAGGTAATGAGCATAAGATTAAGAGAGCCTTAATTTCATCATCAAAAACAATATTGACTGAATTTAACTAGTTTACCAAACCATGGAAATCACTAAGATGACTATGTATAGATCCACCTTCCAACATTTGCAAATTAAATAATTGATTCATAAGAAATACCTTATTCAAAGCTGAGGGTTTTTCATATAAATTTGCCAAAGATTCCATCAACTCTACCATTGTCTTAGCATGTGATAAGTTGGAAATCACAGACGATGCAAGACTTAGCCTTATAGATCCCAGAGCCTTCCGATCAAGAACCTCCCATTCTTCATCCTTCATATCTCGGGGCTTGCAATCAACCCCACCCAATGGTAAGTACAAATCTTTTTGATACAGATAATCTTCAATTTGCATCCTCCATAATTGATAGTTCTTGCCATTAAACTTCTCCATTCGTAGCTTACTTTCTTCTACCATTGCTCTACTCCCACTCAAACAGAAACCCCTATGAGTAACCTGTAATCAATAGACACTAACCAGATCTAATCCAACATATTAGTATCCCAACCAAAAGCTCTGATACCAGTTGTTGGGGAATCAGGAACAACACACCTATTCTGATCCCACTTGTTAGGATCTTGCTCCTCAGAAAGAGCACAATATGATTACCAAATACAAGAAATTAAACATGCAAAATTATCCAAAAGTAACAAGTAACTAGAATTCACAAATAACACAGAATATGAGAGACAATACACAATCTTGTATTAATACTCATTCAGAAAGAAAATACAATAAAGAAGATGCCACTTCTTCTTCCACCTCTCAGAAGCTTCCCACACCTCAAGTGTTCAGTAATTTTCTTCAAGAGTTCACTCTCCTACCAAAAACGGTCCCAACACACAACTCACACATAGAATTGGTGTTCACCTCCAACTAGTCAGTAATAACCCTACAAGTACACAAGTACTCAGAGTACTTCAAGTAGATCTCCCATAAGCTTGCAACAACCTGCAACTCAACAGATCTTACTTACACATGTAGATCTTCAAACGTAGCCTTGCACACCTGCTGACCAAGATCCTACAACTAGAAGAAATCATTTTCTTGCCTTAAATTACAATACATGCCAATGGGTCTATAAATAGATCCCAGACTTAAACAATAACTTAGACTTCTAATTTACAATAATCAGACACGCAGCTCGAGACTATAATTAGCCCTTAACATGTAAACACTCGGTTCAACGAACTAACTATTTGTGCAACGAACAGTTTTGGAACCGCCATAGGTGATTGACATCGATCCCTATCTCCCTGGAGGTGACCGACATCAGCCGACCTCTTGTCGATGTCGATTGTCTTTAGTTCACACTTGCCGATGTCAGTTGCCTTCTGCACTATACTCTGTCGATGCCGGTCTCCCTGGAACTCAGCAACCTCCTCCATGTTTGCAATAGTTGAAACTTTTAGCTCCACAACCTAACACAAGAGGATCCCAAACCAAATATATGGATCCCTATCTTCATCCATCCACTTTCTAGTAAAGGTGAAGGAGTCTCTAGTTCTAATGATAAAGTAGAAATCATGGATTCCCTATAGAAGCTACACATGAAGATTTCCATTTAGAAGCTATTGTTTGGAAAAATTAAGGATGAATTTGAGAAGCTTAAAGGGTTCCTGAGTCATGAGGTGGTAGCTACTAATGTCAATAAATATCATTTGGTTCATGCTCCACAAGGAAAATATACTCAGATCGATGGAGAGGAGGAAGTTACCTAGGATCTTGAGGAAGAGAAAGTGAAGCTTTAGACTTTCAACCTCAAGCACAAAAGGTAGGATGTTGGTAAGGATTAGTTTATTTGAAGTCAAACAAGAGGTAGGAATAACAAATGTGGTAGTACTGAGATCAAGTAGTTGGTCTTTTATTCTGATTTTAAAATTAGGTTGTCATGCTTTATTTATTTTTGGTTGTTAAGTTTTTTGGTTGATAGTTAGCATAAGTTTGGCAGTGAGGGGTTTTAGCTATCGGTTCTATATTTTGGTCCCTTTTTGTTCTATTGCTTTGTCTTGAATATCTCTTGATTGTCTATTGTAAAGGAAATGGGTCCCTTCAACCTAGTTGTTAACCGATCACATAAAATTTTAGGTCAATTATTATTTATTATTTAATTATTATATCAATAATTTTCTTACATAAATAAAGAATATCCCATAATAATTTAACATTTCATATATTTTAAGTAATATTAATGGAAAAAATAAATAAAAGACACATGAATATTTGAAACTAAGAATTTTCCTTAACAGTAATATTAATTACCTTCCTCAAAATAATGAATGTTCCTTAAACGGTATTTTGAATCTAATGAACTCGAAAACTATCGAGATAATAAAATTACCAATAGGCCAAGATCTGAAACAATAAATTAGAATTGATTGGTATTGAATAACTTAAAATAGTTACAAACCCAAACCATAGTTAAATAAGCCTCAACTTAGAATTTAGATTTGACATGCAAAAATTCAAAAAAACTAGAATCTAAAGAAAATGTTTATTTTTAGCAGCCATTATTTATAGTAAGTTTTGCATGCAAGTACACACAGATCTAAAAAACTCCTAAAATATCCTAAATGTTAAAAATGAACCTATTAGATGAAATTCAATTGAAGTTAATGTCTGGACCTAAAAATATACAATTTCTAAAAATAGGAAATTCTTGAAAAGTTCTTTAAATGATAATTTTAGACCCATAGATGATCACATATGTCCTTTTAAAAAATAAAATTAACTCTAAGAGGATAAGGTAACTTAGAAAATCATAATTTTTTTTGAAACAATCATTTTAGCATGTGGAAGAGATTAAATGGATCTACGGGTTAAAAGTTATGGCCTCCAAAAGATTGGCCTATTTTTTCTATATTATTCCCTTTTGGTTGAAAACAACTCAACTCCTACGAGTTGCCCTGATTGTACTGCTACCATTTATCTTTGTTAATCTTATTTATCTCCCATTATATAATCCAATTTTTATCTTATTTCTACAATTCTTTCCACTACACCAAATACCTGTTATAATTCCCTTGCCTTTTGCTCATTATCTTCATATCCAAAACCTGCATTATTTTTTTTTCCTTCTTTTTTGGAACCTATTGCTCCTAATTCACTTCATCTTCATAATCTTCACCATCTTCTCCATAGAATTCATATAAATCTAAAACATTAAATACTAAAGAGATATCAAAATTTTGTGGTAAACTCACCTCATAGGCATTATCATTGACTTTCTTCATGATTCTTCATGATATAATTTTCTTGTACTTCAACTTGTTTTACATACCTTTTTGAAATCTTTATTTCTTCAAATAAACAATTAACAACTCTCCTTCTTTGAATACCTTGGATCTTCTTTTGACATATGTTGTTAATTTATATTTCTCATTACTTTCCTACAACTTTCTTCTTACTCCTTGTAATTGTTGCATATGCTCTGCAAATGCTTCTACATCATTACTAATTCAATCTACAATCAGTAATTATACCAAATCTAAAACACCCAAAGGATTTCTCCCATAAATAATTTGAAATTGTGACTTTCTTGTTGATCTATTCATTGAATTATTATATACAAACTCATCTTATGGTAAATCCAAGCCCCATTGCTTGGGTTTCTCTCCCACTATGCATCTCAACAAATTTCTCAATCTCCTAGTTACAACTTTTGTCTGTCCATCTGTTTGTGGGTGATATGTACTACTGAATTATAGCTTATTACCCATCTTCTTCCCAAATGTCCTCCAAAAATGACTTAGAAATTTTGTGTCCTTGTCTAAAGTAATAGTTTTTGGAATACCATGCAATCTCATAATATTTGTAAAAAATAATTTTTCAAGTCTAGTTGCATCATTTTTTTTATTACATGCAATGAAATGAACCATTTTAGAAAATTTGTCTACAACAACAAAATTCGAATCATTACCTCTATGTGTGTTTTACAATCCCAACACAAAATCCATACTTAAATCTGTCTATGGGCCTTTTGAAACTAGTAATGGCATGTATAGTCTAGTATTTTATGCATGTTCCTTAGCCACCTAACATATTCTACACCTTAAAACATACCTTGTAGAATCTCTCTTCATCTTTGGTCAAAAATACTTTTCTTCCAACAAATCTATTATCTTCATCTTACCAAAATGTCTAGCCAAACTGCCACTATGTAATTATCTTATTATATTATCTCGTAGAGATACAAATGGAATGCATAATTATTTCCCTTTGAAGAGATAACCTTCTTGTATAGGATACTCATCATGAATAACATATATCCTACCTATTAATGGATTCCTATATTGCTCAACTACCTTTCCAAAATATGGATCAATATCATATAATTCTTTGATAGCTTCAAATCCAACTACTTCACTCATCATAGTAGTTAATAACACTACCCTCCTACTCAATGCATCAACTACCTGATTAGTTTTTCCTAATTTATGCTTCAACACAAAAGTATACCCCTACAAGAAAGAAACCCACTTTGTATGCCTACTATTCAACTTCTTTTGTGTACTCACATACTTCAAAGCCTCATGATTTGTAAATAGTATAAACTTCTTAGGCACCAGATAATGACTCCAATGTCTTAATGCTTGTACAATTTCATAAATTTCAACATCATAAGTAGAATACTTTTTTCTTACCTCATTCAATTTTTCATTAAAATGTGCTATTGCTTATCCTTCTTGACTTAACACAACACCAACTCTCACAAATAAAGCATCATAATCAACCTCAAACACTTTGTTAACATATGATATTGCTAAAATTAGAATTTCTATAATCTTCTTCAAAATTTCAAAGATTTTTATGGCTGATCTTGTCCATGCAATCTATTATTGGTGCCACAATACTACTAAATTTTTTTATTAATTTTCTATAAAAAGTTGCTAAACCATGGAAACTTCTTACCTCTATAATGATTTTTGGAATAAGCCACTCAACAATTACCTCTATCTTTTTTTCATCCATTTTCACACCATTTCCTAAAACTACAAATCCCAAAAATACCAAACTATTTTGCATAAACCTGCACTTCTTCAAATTTGCATACAATTTATCCTTAACAAATCCAATACCATTCTCAAATGTTGTTAGTGTTCTTCTTTAGTCTTAATGAATATAAAAATATCATCAAAATAGACAACCACAAACTTACTAATATATTCTCATATCACTGTATTCAACACCCTCATAAATGTGCTAGGTGCATTAGATAATCCGAATGGCATCACCATCCATTCATATAAGCCATCCTTAGTCTTGAATGTATTTTTCCACTCATCTCCTTCACAAATTTGAATATGATAATAACCAATCCTTAGATCAATATTGGTAAAATATTTTTCTCCTACAAGTACATCCATCATATCATCTAAACGAGGTATAATAAACCTATACTTGATTGTAATTTTATAAATTGCTCTACTATCAACACACATTATTCATCTTCCATCTTTCTTTGGAGATAGCAATGCTAGTGTTTCACATATATTCATACTCTCCCTTATCACCTTCTTTCTTATCAGTTCAATGCCTTGTTTATTTAATTTTGCATGTTATATTGGACTCATCCTATAAGTTACTTGATTGGGTAGAGATGATCTTGGAATCAAATCAATGTCTTCATTAAGCATATAATCTGCATAATCTTTCAACACTCTTAGTATTTGGACCACTTCTATGTATACCTTCATATCTTGGATAATTTTTTTAGTAGAGAGCATGCTTTCTGCCTTCTCTTCCTCTTTAAGAGGTAACAAAACTACCTTTGTACTACCTTTACAAAATGTGTACGTGTTCTTTACTCCATCATGAATTACTTTCCTATCAAATTGCCATAGTATTCTCAATAACACATGACATGCATCCATCAGAATAACATCACACCATATTTCATTATTATAACTCTTTCCTATAGAAAACTTGATTATGCCCCTTTTATCTACTATAACTTCATTCCCTTTCTTGAACAAGTAAATACAATAAGTATTAGGATGCTTTTGACATTGCAGATTTAATTCCTCTATCATTTCTTTAGAAACCATATTTTCACAACTACCACCATATAAAATTACTTTGCATACCTTTCCACCTGAAGTACATCTTGTTCAAAAAATATTTGATTATAGCCATGAATCGCCACCTTATTTATTATGTACTTGTTCCTTCCTTAGAGTGATCATGATTCTTCTTATCATGAGATTCTCTCCAACATCTATAGGTGCAACTTCAATATTTT
Organism: Torreya grandis; assembly: GCA_037957365.1. Classification (NCBI taxonomy): domain Eukaryota; kingdom Viridiplantae; phylum Streptophyta; class Pinopsida; order Cupressales; family Taxaceae; genus Torreya; species Torreya grandis. The sequence goes on along the minus strand of JARHVA010006071.1, from coordinate 720,633 downwards.
GCTCCTTTATCTCAGCCTCAACTAGATTCACCCTCCTTTCTTGATATTGATAGTGTGAACACTCAAATTCTCTATGCCCTTATTATGCACATCTATAAAAAGCATAAGATCTATGCTGATTCAGAAGCCATCCTCGAGCACCAACATAAACTCATCCTCTTTGAAACCCTCTTCCTCTTTATTGGTATTAAAACCCTTTCTTATTGTCATCTTGCCTTTCTACACCATGTGATGATTCACCTATATTGGTATAAGACCCTCCTCTGATGGTATTAAACCCACCTCATCCCGTATTTGGAGGGGATCTACCCTTTCTTGGACCAAGAGACATTCTTCTAAAATTCAATCTATTTTATTTTTCTTTTATCTTCAAAACTAATTGTTAAGCCTCCTTCATGCAAAGTATTCTATGCATGCTTATTTCATCTTGAATAGTAACTTTTAAACCATTTACATACCTTGTAGCTATCTTCTCCTCTATTTCATCATGATCCACTCATATGAAAATATTATAAAACTCATATGTATACTCTTGTATACTATGATATTTTTACCTCAAATTATGAGATCTTTGATATAGGGTTTGTGCATAATCCATAGGAAGAAATTTCTCCCTCAATTTTTTTTCCATCTTTTTCCATGAATTAATCTTCTCTTGACCTTTTTTGTCTCTCTTTTTGTAGGTTATCTAACTAAATCATTACATGACCTTCCAATTTTGTGCATTCAAAATTTACCTTCTTGTCTTCTCTCATAGTCTTCCACTTAATTTTTTTTTCATGTTATTCATCTAATATATCAACTCCTCTGGTTTTAAATTGCCTCCATAATATGGAACATCAACTTTGATTCCTTTATTTCTTGCTTCTAAATTTTTAACCATCCTCTCTTCCATCGATGGTGGTTGATCTTATTGTTCTTCTTCTTTCTAAATTTCTTCATCATGATTTATGGAGGGTTTTTTTTAGTAGTGAATATTTGTTAATTCATAAATATTTCATTTTTAGGATTTTGGTTCTGGTGATTGTTTAGGGTCGATAGATGGGATCAGATCATCAAAATTTTAGGGATATTTTTTTTTAGGGGTCAGCTTGCCAACCCTTTATAATTATATATAAGATTACACTTAAATTTGCTAGATATATATAGTAGATCTCCTGAGGGATTGACCTATACCAATTAAAAAAACTAGCAAAACCATAATTAGAGGAGCAAAAAATCAAACAACAGTAGCAAATGAATAAATTGAATGACAATACCGAACAACAAACCAAATTGCATCACTTAACGGTAGAGTTGAATGCTTGAGATGAACAATATAGATTAATAACACAACCTAATGACATAGTCAAGTGACATAGCCAAATGACCCAGTTGAATGACCTGGCTAAATGACACAACCAAAAAACCCAATTGAATGACATAGCTAAATGACAGAGTCAAATGATAGTACCAAATGATAGAGTCAAATGATAGATCTAAAAGTCAGTGAGAAATGGCAAGTCAGGTGACATAGCTGAACGGTAAAAATGAATGACAGTTTTGGGTGGGGAAATTAGTGAACCAAAGGTGAAACCCTTCTATCAAATGATGGTATCGAATGGGAGTATCAAATGATAGACATGCAAAGCACATGACATCATGACATCTAGTGGGAATGGTAAAAGGATAGGCCAATCATTATAAAAATCATCTATATTATCTTATTTTCAAAACCAAATAAAAAATTCCATACAATCATAATGCACTCAAAATTTAGGTATTTATTATTTTTTAGTTTGTCATAAATTTGAATTCAATTATTAAATAATATTAAAATAATTTTACATTCAAAATTTCCTACTATTATCTCACAAGATAGAATCAACCAGAATAACATATCACCACCTAAAGATTTTTTTGATGATGACATACTACTACTCAAAGATGCTCCTTTAATTTTCAATGAAAATGATAATGACACTAAAGTGGTAGAAGAGATTGGACCATCTCACCAAACATAAAGTTCAACTGAAACTTCCACTTAGAATTCTTCCCAAAGGAAGAGAAGTAAATGGACAATTGGAAGGTCTTTTGAGGTGGACTGGGTGACAAATTTTCATTTCATAAAACCTGTAGAGCCTAAAAATGTTGCTGATACTCCAAAAGAATGCATATTTACAATATGTAGCTATAAAATAGGAAAAGAACATAGAATGTGATTGAAATTGGATATGATTGAGAAACATTGTGGAAAAGTATATGAGATAGTGAAGCACTTAGATGGAGTGATAACAAGAACACATAAGTGGAAAATTGTAGAACAATGTATACATGTAAGATATACATGAGAGCATAAAAATGATAAGAAACATTGAAAACATCTTATAGAGAAAAGTGGAACAATTGAATCAAATTTTGGAAAAGTCAAGCAATCCCATCTGAAGGGAAAATACATACAATTCTCTACTATATACCATATTCTAAAAAAAGGTAGACCTTGTTGGGTGAATATTTTGTCAATCAGTGTACTGATCAAAAAAATAGGTCTAATCAACCACAAAAGGAAGATTGGTCGGCTAGGTGTGCAGCTTTACTACACCAACCAGAGACAAATCTCTCCTCTCATCAAGGGGAGGTTCCCTATAGATACATAGGAGCTATATATAATATAAATAAGCTAAAAATAACACATGGGGGTAGAATAAACCATCCATCTCTCTTCTTTTAGAGATGATGCACACAGACAAAGGAGAAAATATTGGTGTAAACACTAAAGGCACTTCTCTTCTTTCAGAAGTGTTCTTGCAGGAAACAATAGGAGTTTCTTTCAGATAGTAAAGTAACCAACAATCTAAGATGTAGCACAAAGTCTCCACCTTGACAGCCCTAGAGTGAGATACAAAGAACAATGGGGGCACAAAGTTGTTCCAAGGTCCTTTACATAGAAACATAAAAGAAAAACACACACTGGAGACAACTATGAAAACACAAAGTCTGAAAGTAGTTGGCTTCAGGAGACCTTCCTTATCAAGTCCACTAGTCCTACTTGTTAAATCAAATAAACAAGAATGCTTTCAAAAGATAGACATAAGAACAATCTCCTAAAGTAGCACAGGCTATCACAACACAAAGTCTGCAAGTAACTTGCTTTCTCATTAAATCAAAGAAATATGAACTGCAATTTGAGCTCAAAGTCTCAATAATGCCTTTCAATTTGGGTAGAGTTTTGCTTCTAGTAAGGGGAAGATCTCCTTTGAAATGATACAAGAGATTAAATTATATAGAGTCCTGAGGGAGGCTTGGCACTTTGTCCCATTGAGTGACCCATTTGGTGCATTCATTGCCTTGGATGCATTCTGGTCTTGTCAGGAAGGGCCATGCTAGAGCAGGGTGGCTACCTTGACTGTGGCATGCTGATTTATCTCTAGTGCCTCCTCTCAAGCCTGAATCTCTTATTTCATCACCTGCTTAGCTACGCAACTTTCTATTCTACCTTTATCTCATAGGGGACAAACAGACGGTGCTTTCAATGTTGGTAGACCTTAAATATCTACCTGGTGAACTGCTCCACCTACTGGAAATAACTCCTGCTAAGTTTCCCTCTTTGTCTCTTCCTTCTCTTGGTCTAGCCTTAGGATTTTTTGAATGCATTCGAGTCTATGCCTTGAGTCTACTAGAATCAATTAGACACTTCATTGCGATAAATTTGACATTTGTAGGCCCGTCATGTTTCCTAGCAACTCCTTTGTGTCTTTCTCTTTTGCCATGGTCACCTTCTGCTGTGACGTGAGTGAGACACATGGTGAGATCTGTAGCTTCAATATAGGCTTATCAAAATAATATTTGTAATTGATTAGCAGTTGGGGGGCATGGATGCAGACACGTGGTAGCTTCCGCTACATTGGGTTAGGACACGTGGTAGATTCCACTCTAAGAAGCTTTATTCAAAACTATGTCTTAGCTCATGACACTTGGCAGCTTCTATAGCCCTCTATGGTTCAAACCTTTCCTAAAGGGAACTTGCCCTTCAAGGTCTTCTTAGTGGCCTTCAGCTTTGATTCTTCGGCGGGCTGTCATCCCCTTCATTTTCTTTAGACAAAATGTCTACAAGAATTCCTTTGGATAATTCATCCAAAGGAAACCTTTCCCTGGCTCCATATGTGCCTTTGTATTACGAGTGCCACTTTCATTTGACACATGGTACCTTCTACTCTTTGAACAAGTGTCATGTGTCATTTTCTGCTGGAATAGGTGAGGACACATGGCATCTTCCATTGTTGACACTTGGCAGCATCTGCCTCCTCAGGTCTTTGCGACCTCGTAGAAATGTTTGGGGCTCAATCAGGTTTCACAGATGATGACACTTGTTGCCCTCCATCGATCTCTACAAGGGACACATGGTGTGGTCTGAATACACTTGTTAGTCACATGGGTGTAGACACTTGTCACCCTCTGCTTCATTTAGTCACTCATCCCTGAGCCCACCATGGTCTTTGCTCGAAACAGTGAAGCTAAGGGGAGAGATCGTGGATATTGACACTTATCAATTTTTGCCAGGGTTTGGAGGGGACACATGGCACATTCTTCTACTCTTAGATGAATACATTGGGGCTTTCCATAGTTTCCACTTGTCACCCTTCATGGAACTCAAGAAGAAGCTTTATTGAAAGGTACTTCACAGCTTATAAGGAACTTTTGAGAAGCAAATGCCAACACGTGTCGCATTTTGCTGAGTTATAATGTTTTAGATTATGGTAAAAGCAAGTTTTGAAGGGGCCCCAAAACCCTGTACAATAAAGAAAGATAATCCTTAAAGCCCAATGAAGTTTCAAAAAAAAACCCCAAAACAGGTACGAACCAAACTAGGTTAAACAGGAACCTGTAAACAGCAGAACAAACCATTTGTAACCGTCGACACTACACAGAATGGACCATCACCAGACTGGATCAGCATCCAACAACCTCCAAACAAAGAGGTTAATTCAAAATAAATTTTTAATTTTTATTTAACCTTTTACACGAATGAAGATTCATATCTAGAGGGGGGACCGCAGGCTTAGATTTCTTCCTCTTAACAACAGTCCATCCATCCTCTACCTTTGCTACCTCAGTCATCTATTCCTCAGAATACGATGGTCCGTTAAGCCCAAGGGATACAGATGACTCATCAAAATCCTTATGAATACCAGCCACTTTTTGTCTCCTAGGTAGTTCCTCCAAAACAGGGGGAGAAACCAAAGCCTCCACAACAACTGGATTTAAAAGATCATTATTCCCATTCACCACAGGACCAACTAAGGAATCTTTCACCGGTGACTCCTCCTTAATCATTGGCTCAGAATGGATGCTATCTTCATTCTCAGAATCTGCCAAATCTTCCATAGGTTGTTTAGCTATGTAATGTTTCGAGGAAGCCTTAGACCACCAAGAAGGTGGTCGTCTGGACTTTGAATTCCCAGCCAAACAATGAGCAGCCATATGACCCGTCAGGTGACATTTTCTGCATCGAAAAGGTATGCCCTCAAAATCCAGCATTTGTGTCCAAGTTCCCCTTGGGGAGTCCAGACAAATCACCTCTGGTAGGCCCTTTGAAACATCCACTTCAACCATAAAATGTGCACACGTTGAATGGTGGGAAACCGAAGTATTTTTATCCACTGACAAAAAATCTCCTATAGCATTCCCGATGGTTTCAAAAATTGATTCATGCCATAGATGTATTGGAAGATTTGGGATCCGAACCCAGATCGGAAACTTCTTAAAGGTTTCTGTAAGCGAATTAAAATCCTTATGCCACCATTTGGCCATGAGAGGAAATTTACCCTGCCATAAGAAATCACTATTGCTCAAGATTATCCTTCTGTCCTCAGGGCATTGGAAGATAGCAATAAAGAAACCTTTTACACACAGAAAGATTTCAACATGGTCTTCAATAAGTGGCAACCAATTCTTGGATATCCAATCGTGTAGATCGGCCAGAGAGGGCCAAAATCCTCGAAAATGAAAAATAGCAGCTTGGGAGGAAAGAATTTCTACCCTTTCAAATATTTTGTCTATTATTTCAGGATCTAAATTAACCCTTGTGGGTTTTAGAGCACTTACAGGCAGAGCATAGGATGGCCCAGATGATGCACGAGGCACAGCTTTATGTAGATTCGCTTCAAATGCCGCCACATCTGCATATGATCTTCCCCCTGCATCTAACCCTAACCCAGGAGCGTGGGCAAAACGCCTGGCCATAATCTTTCCTCCACCCGTCGGAGAAGTCTCTTTAGGGGCATTCAGCTCCCTCCCCTTGCAAGCTGACAACACCCCGTCTAATTTAGCAGCTGTAGCCGCTTCGACCACCTGTCTGTCATTACCTGTTTTCAAAATTTCTGAGCACACGCTTATGGGAGACGGCATTGGCTCTAGACCCTTTGCTGAGTTATAATGTTGACATGTGGTGCAATCCAAATATTTCTAGCACTTGCACAGATATAGACATGTGGTGGCTTCTAATGAGTTTTCAAAAAGGGACACGTGGCATGTTCTGCCACTTCTCCAAAATGAAGCATAAAGGGGCTCGATTGACGACACTTGGCAGCATCCACTTGACTCTTTCTTTTGTGTGCATCCTTCCTTAACTGAGGCAACCTTTGAATTACTTGAACCTTTGAACCTTTGAACTTTGATGAAGTGCTTGACCCGTTTGAAGCTTACTGCTGATTTTGAACCTTGAACCCATTGAACTTTGAACCAAAGTGGTTCAAGGTTCAATGGTTCATTGGTTCATTTGATTAGAAGATTGTTGATGACCCTTTTTCGGTTGAACCAAAGCGTTGAACCTGTCCCAAAAGTGTCCAAGTGTGAGAAATGAGTCCCTTTTGATTGAACTCACCTGGAAAAGCCTTTAAACTCATTGAACCTGCTAATGCCTTTACCAAAAAGTTGAGAAAATGACGAATTTGAATGTTTTAGTACAAATTTTTGGAAAGGGGACAGACAATTTTGGCCATGTAGGACCAAAATGGTCCTATGTTGTCTGAAAAATGAGGAATCACTTTTTAGGGACAACAGCTGGTTCCTATTGGGGAACTTACTTCAGATGACAATTCAAAATAGCTGAGGGGAGTAGAAACTAGAATCTCTAGTGCCTTGAAGTGTGCCATTGGGCTATGAAGTCATGCTACCCAAAAAGAAAGGCTCCAAAAAATGAAAATGAAAAACACAAAATAGAACTAAAGACTATATAGATATACATATGTACAGATGAACTTCTTTGATGCCTCAAGATTTGAAGTGCTTTAGATGCTGCCAATTGTGAGACAATGATAATGGCATCCCATCTTGATAAACCAGTAGGAAACCATTTTGTCCCCAAAATCAGTGACGAGCGAATGGAACTCTCCACTAAAAAACCACTTTTTTGTGACTTCCCCTTGGTTTTATTCTCTTCTTGCCCCAAAGCAAGACTTGAATTTTGGTCTAAAAATCATGAATCTTTGCTCTCCTAGCAAATATTTCCTTTTTCTGATTTTGATGGGTAGCAGTACAGCCTAGTACCATAATTTGTTGTTTTGATAGCTCAGCCCAGCACATGTCTTGATTATCCCCTTCAGATATCTCAGATTCTTCTTCATTTGGGAGGGAGGGTTCTTCTGCACTTAGGCTGCACTCCACCAATTCTTTTGCTATTTCATCCCTGCCTAAAGACTCAAACAAAATTTGGGCTGTAGGGGTCACTGTTTAGGTCTCAACACATTTGACATGATCAATTATGTCAAATGGATGGATTAGACTAGGCATAGGGGATGGGAGTTCTTCCTTTTGGTTTATGGGAGGGGTGGGAGGACTGATCTGTGAAGTTAAAGTAGAAGGTGCAGAGATGTTTGGGATACTTACTTTCTCAGCAATCACTGGGTCCTTCAGTTGGATAGGCAGAGTGGCCCCACGCTTGGCAATCAAAATTGTAGGTTGAGGTCACTCGTCTGCTTCTCCTTTATCAACTTGTTGAGCTGACTGATTTTGGGACTGGGTGACCATAGCATATGATCCCTCAGATGCTTCACCTTTACTTTTGGGTTCATCCTGGTAATCCAAAAAACTGATGTGGGAGTCACGAGCTGACTCTTCTTGATCCTCCATGAAGAGACCAGCATCATTTTCTTGATTAAACTCAGGTTGGAAAGAGAAATCATGCTCTACTTCCAAATACCCAACTGCTGACTTGGCTGGAGGTGCTTTAATGGCAAGGTTCCTTTGTGGGGGAGGAAGATGATTGGGTTTCCCTTGATGTGCCTGATTAGGGAATGTCCTCCTTGGTACATATCTATATGAAAGAGCAGATGACATCCCTTGTGCCATTTGTCTTCTGAGGGCCAGCACTTCATTTGCTAGCTTCTGCACCATTGGATCAGTGGTGGTTGCAGGGGAATATTTTGAAGAAGAAGAAGATTTACCTTTATTTAGGTCCCTCATCTTTCCTGCTAAGATAAGGTCATCTTCGACTTTGGTAGCCAAATTTTGAGTAGCTTCGAGATCTATGTGACTGGCTCTTCTTAGCAGGAAACTCACTTCGGGCAGTTGTGAGTTAATGAAGAAGCATTTGAGATTTTCAGGGGTCGACTGAGCAATAGCAAGAATCAAGTTCCTTAGCTTATCAAACTTTGCTATGAAATCCCTCATAGGCTCTTGGGGCTCCTTCTTCATTTGCGTGAGCTGGGCTAGCAAGGCATGTACATCTTGTACAAGATTGAACCTAGCTTCAAACTTGGCTTTGATAGTGTCCCAGCCAGTGACTGATCTAGTCTAAAAATGGTAAAACCAGTCTGCAGTAGCACCTTGTAGTGTCTCCATGAAAATCCTGACTACCATGTCTTTAAATTCCACCCCTATCACACCATAGGCTATGGTGAAGGCTGCAATGTGTTCATCAGGGTGGACTCTTCCATCACCAAAGAATTTGGGGAAATTCTTCCTTGAACTAAGTGGTAGCTCATGCAGGGGTGGAGTTAGATTAAGTGGGCCAAATGAGTTACCCTAAGGGCCTCGAACTGCCATGATCAGATTATGAACAATAGGGATAATGCATCTGAGTGGAGTTGCTAGATTATAGGACAAAAATGGAAAAGAAACTGGCCCTACTTTAGCTTAAAGATTGAGGCTTCAAACTATGCTTTCTTTCCAAGTAGCTCTAGTTTTACAAACCAGATAATATAATGGAGATGGATGAAAATGGAGATGGATGAAAATGGTAAGGCTATAAATGGATAATGGGTAAGACCTAGATGGGAGTTACTAGACTCTATAATGGATAAGGGAAGGAACTACTTCAATCTAAAACTTGAGGCTTCAGACTGCACGTTCATCCCTAGAGGAGTCGCCAAAAATTGTTGGGTGAAAATTTTGTTAATCAGTGTATTGATCAACAAAATAGGTCTGATCAACCACAGTAGGAAGATTGGTCGGGCAGGTGTGCAAATTTACTACATCAATCAGAGACAAATCTCTCCTCTCATCAAGGGGAGGTTCCCTATAAATACATAGGAGCTATATATAATATAAATAAGCTAAAAATAACACATGGGGGTAGAATAAACCATCCATCTCTCTTCTTTTAGAGATGATGCACACAAACAAAGGAGAAAATCTTGGTGTAAACACTAAAGGCACTTCTCTTCTTTCAGAAGTGTTCTTACAAGAAACAACAGGAGTTTCTTTCAGATAGTAAAGTAACCAACAATCTAAGATGTAGCGCAAAGTCTCCACCTTGACGGCCCTAGAGTGAGATACAAATAAAAATGGGGGTACAAAGTCATCCCAAGGTATTTTACACAGAAACATAAAATAAAAACACACACTGGAGACAACTATGACAGCACAAAGTCTGAAAGTAGTTAGCTTCAGGACACCTTCCTCATCACCTCCACTAGTCCTACTTGTTAAATCAAATAAACAAGAATGTTTTCAGAAGATAGACATAAGAACAATATCCTAAAGTAGCATAGGATATCACAACACAAAGTCTGCAAGTAACTTGCTTTCTCATTCAATCAAAGAAATATGAACTACAATGTAAGCTCAAAGTCTCAGTAATGCCTTTCAATTTGGGTAGAGTTTTGCTTTTGGTAAGGGGAAGATCTCCTTTGAAATGATACAAGAGATTACATTATATAGAGGCCCGAGGGAGGTTTGGCACTTTGTCCCATTAAGTGACTGATTCGATTCATTCATTGCCTTGGATGCATTCTGGTCTTGTCAGGAAGGGCCATGCTAGAGTAGGGTGGCTACCTTAACTGTGGCATGTCGATTCATCTCTAGTGCCTCCTCTCAAGCCTGAATCCCTCATTCCATCACCTACTTAGCCACACAACTGTCTATTCTACCTTTATCTCATAGGGGACAAATAGATGGTGCTTTTAATGTTGGTAGACCCCAAATATCTACCCGATGAACTACTCCACCTACTAGAAATAACTCCTGCTGAGTTTCCCTCTTTGTCTCTTCCTTATCTTGGTCTAGCCTTAAGCTTTTTCAAATGCATTCAGGTCTGCTCCTTGAGTTTGATGGAATCAATCAGAAACTTCATTGCGATAAATTTGACATTTGTGAGCCTGTCATGTTTCCTAGCAACTCTTTTGTGTCTTTCTCTTTTGCCATGGTCGCTTTCTACTGTGACGCAAGTGAGGACACATGGTGGGATCCACAGCTTTGAGATAAGTTTATCCAAATAAGCTTTGAAACTGATTAGTGGTTGAGGGGGGTGCAAATGCAGACACATGGTAGCTTCCACTGCATTGGGTTGGGACATGCGACAGGTTCTGCTCTAAGAAGCTTTATTTGAAACTATGTTTCAGCTCATGACACTTGGTAGCTTTCGTAGCCCTCTGTGGCTCAAACCTTTCCTAAAGGGAACTTGCCCTTTGGGGTCTTCTTAGTGGCCTTCGGCTTTGATTCTTTGGCAGGCTGTCATCCCTTTCATTTCCTTCGGATAAAATGTCTGAAGGAAATCTTTCCCTGGCTCCATATGTGCCTTTGTATTATGAGTGCCCCTTTCCTTTGACACGTGGTAGCTTCTGCTCTTTGAACCAGTGTCACATGTTGTCTTCCACTAGAATAGGTGAGGACACATGGCATATTTTGCTATTGACACCTGGTAGCATCTACCTCCTCAGGTCTTTGTGACCTCGTAGAAATGTTTAGGGCTCAATCTGGCTTTAACGGACGATGACACTTGGTGCCCTCTGCCAATCTCTACAAGGGACATGTGGCACAGTCTGAATACACTTGTTAGTCACGTGAGTGCAAACACTTATTGCCCTCTACTTTATTTAGTCACTCGTCCCTAGGTCCACCATGGTCTTTGCTCAAAATAGTGAAGTTAAGGGGAGAGACCGCAGATATTGACACTTGTCAGTTTTTATCAGGCTTTAGAGGGGGCATGTGGTACATTCCACTACTCTTAGATGAATACATTGGGGCTTTCTGTAGTTGCCACTTGTCACCCTCCATGGAACTCAGGAAGAAGCTTTATTGAAAGGGACTTCATAGCTTATAAGGAACTTCTGAGAAGTGAATACCGACATGTGTCGTGTCTCACTGAGTTATAACACTGACATGTGGTAGCTTTCAATGAGTTTTCAAAAAGGGACACGTGGCACGTTCCACCACTTCTCTGAAACAAAGCATAAAGGGGCTTGGCCAATGACACTTGGCAGTATCTACCTGACTCTTTCTTTTGCGCACGTCCTTCCTTAACTGAGGCAACCTTTGAATTTCTTGAACCTTTGAACCTTTGAACTTTGAAGAAGCGCTTGACCCATTTGAAACTTGCTGTCGAAATTGAACCTTGAACCCATTGAACTTTGAACCAAAGTGGTTCAAGGTTCAATGGTTCATTGGTTCATTTGATTAGAAGATTGCTAATGACCCTTTTTTGGTTGAACCAAAGCATTGAACCTGTCTTGAAAGTGTCCAAGTGCGAGAAATGAGTCCCTTTTGATTGAATTTGCCTACAGAAGCCATTGAACCTGCTAATCTCTTTACCAAAAAGTTGAGAAAATGATGTATTTTAATGTTTTAGAACAAATTTTTGGAAAGGGGATGGACAATTTTGGCCATGCAGGACCAAAATGGTCCCATGTTGTCTGAAAAATGAGGAATCACTTTTCAAGGACAACAACACTATTTCATATTTTTTAGATTATAAGATTTTATGTCAACATAATGGATTTTTGGATATTCCACAATCACATTGGTCAGATAGCAATGTTTGGGAAAGGTCAAATGTCTAGCAATGGTGGAGTTGAAGATTTGAAAGAAAGTGTTTAAAAATCACTATTTATCTTACTGTCCATCAATGAGGTCACAACAATTGACAACACAACTTTGGTTTGCATTCATGTGTATAATTTTGAGAAATATTTAAGGCAACTTCATCTACTAGTATTTCATAAAATTGTAGAAAATTATAATGCATAAAATCTTCATAAATTGGTTGTATTGAATTTGAAAGATAAAGCTGGAACGAATGATTATGCAGTTGCTACGAAGCTGGTGTGTGTTGGGGATGATAGTGCATCATTTATCTAGGGGTATAGAAATGGTTTATGTGTTTGGATAAAAACAAAATTTGCCCCATATATGATTCTAATTCATTGCATGGCTCATAGGATGAACTTTCCTAAAAAATGGTTAGCAAATTTATCAATGTGGTGAAAGTGGAGAAGTTCATTTGTGACCTACATGCTTATATGTCAATTAGTCTAAAAAGAATTTTAGAGTTCCAAAAATTTGTAATAGGAGTGACTAATGGTAAGAAAATGTTGAAAGATGTTGATACAAGGTGGATTTCTATGTATGAACCTGCTTGCCAAATTTTTGAAGAATATCTATCATTAGTAGGTTTCATGTATAAATATCATAGAGAAATTGACAAGGTAAAAGATTTGTTGTATCATTTAACAGATTTGGAAACATTGTTGATTTTATATATAATTATTCCAATGCTAAAGGAAATGAATTGTTTAATGAAACATGCTTAAGAGAGGTCCATTTATATTGTGGACTTCATATGGTTGAGAAAATGAGTATGTCAATCTCTAGACATACTATACACTTAAAATGAAAAGTTTTAAGGCCTTGTTTTTAGTATTTGGCAATGTTTGACCAATTTATACAACCCTGACAGTTATTTAAATTTGAATATCAATGATCATGTTTGTATCATTTTTAATAGAAAGGAGATTCCAGTGCACACTTTCTACAAAAGACCTAATCTTGTGGGAGATGAATTTGAAGAACTTCTCATAACACATATTCAGTATGACACTACTCTATCTGAAATCTAGATGAGACTAACTAGAGTTTCCCAAAATGTATCTATTCAGATTAGAGATCATTTTTAAAGGGATGATTTTTTGGAGGTGATGGCAGTTGTCAATCCCATTTTCTGGAATAGTAATAATAGTCAAAAGATGGAAAAGTACATGTGATGTCTTGTAATGCATTTCTATAGATCCGTAGAGGTAAATGGACTAGAAATTATAGGTTTTTTTGGAAAGGATTTACTAACATCCTAGTCAACCCATTTTGGCATTATAATGTTTGAACCATATCATCTTCTACACAAACCAACAGAGAATGGGGCAATTACAAGACCATGGAAAAAACCTTATCCTAATAGTATACTACAAAAAATTCTAAGTGAATATTTTTTGATTATATGAGATCTATCAAACAATGAATATGGTCTCAGTGGAAGATGAAAGAGTATTCATTACATTATCATTCATAACTTTAAAACTTTGAAATAGATTGGATAGAAATTTAGAAACTTGTTTGAGATTATATGTTTCACAATATGCAGTAGATATGTTTCCATATGAAAGAGCTATGGTAACATGGAGTTCTCTTATTGAAAGAAGAGGCATCAGTAATACATCGATAAATAAAGATGTATTTAATGACACTGAATATGGCAGTGACATGACAGATGCAAATGTCACTGCCAATGATTAGGTTTGTGGAGAATTCTTTCAACTACTAGACTTTTAGAAATTTCTAAATTTCAACTTCACATGTTTATCAAAAGATGCAAAATTATTATATATTTTCTAAAATTCAATTCCTTGTTTTTGCTAAATGTTGAATGTAAAATATTAATGTTTTGTGATTGTGTTAGGGGGAACACTGTAGGTTAATATGGTTATTTATGTCTTTGATACATATTTTTTATAGATATATTTTTTTCTTACATCAGAACAAGTTTTGTGATAGGGGCAAACGAGGCCATATTTTTAAATCTAGTGCATAGTGTGTTTAGACAAAGCTACAGTGTCAAAGACTGATGCACTATGATCTTGTCTATCTTCTTTGACCTTGTCACAATACATAGTGAATCTTTATTTTCTAAATCATTTGTCTCATGTTCTTACAGTTGACTAAAATATAACATAGATTAAAATAAATCAATTTACAAGTACAAGTTTATAACCTTAGCCATAACTTAAAATTTTATCAATTTACGACTTCTATAAAGTATGTCGATTTTTCATACTTATTGTATGATCTATTATTTAACTTCTTATATAATTTTAAAAACTTACAGTTCACATTAGAGTTAATAAATTTTTTGGTGAACCTACATTTTAATTTGATCACTACTTGTTCCTTTTTCATTTTTGGCTTAGGGTTTGAATTTAATTATATAAATTCTTGAAATTGAATGAACATAGTCCTAAACCTTGGATATTTTATGTAACAATGAAATAACTTTCAATATATATATATATATATATATATATATATATATATATATATATATATATATATATATATATATATATTACCTCCCTATAGGGTAGTGTAGGCTATCTACTCTTATGGAATAGATAGCCTATATTTAAAAAGTTGTCCAAATGTTTAGAGCCCTTAAAACTAATTCTTTTCAAAATAAAATGGTCAAATAAAATATAACCTTTTCATAGATTTGTAAAGAACTTACCTCTTGTTTATACCAATTTTCATATGAATAAAATTGATTTCATGAGTCTTTATCCATCTACACATACTTATAAAATTAAACATTCCATTAACCTATTCTATAGTTCATGATTACAATCAATCATGCATATTTTTAAATTTGATGAATCTTCATTATTATTGACTATCACAATACTATCTTCAACACAGACCTCTACCAAAATTGAATGTGATTTTATAATGGCTTCAATGCATCTCCAATCATTATTTACTCAATAAAAAATCTAAATATAAAAATGAAGAGATCTTCCATAGAAAACAACTCATTTTTTATCATAACATGTAATAACTATTATACATTTTCTAAAATGCATTTCTATGTTTCTTGCTAAGTGATGATTGAAAAAGATTAATATATTATGATTGTGTTAGGTGGAACACTATATAAAGGAATGTGTTGACATTAATCCATTTATATTGAGTTGTGAGTTTCACAAGTGCATCAAAAATATCAAAAGGGGGCCTAACACCATTCAAGTTTACAACATCATAAAATTAAAATTGTAATCTACATGGCTCATCTAGTAATTAAAACTCAATAAATTGATCACCATATATAAAAAATTAAAATTTTAATTCATAATTTATGTTTTAAAAGAAAACATTATTTTCAAATATATTAAAGTTTAAAACAGATGATCAATCACTCATCTAGTTTCTCAACCACTTTTTCAGCTTCTTTCTCAACCACTTTTTCAACTACTTTCTTGATCATAACATCCTTTGTGCCACTAATGTCCTTCAATATCCCAACCTTTTCAAGTTCCATAGCTGCAACATTAAGATGTTTAATATTTTTCCTGCCTCTTTTCCAGCATCTCCTGCAGAAAGTAGACTTGGATCAACAATTGTCTTCTACTTAAATAAGGCAATGAGATCCTGTCCTTGCTCCTTAATGATTTTTTATAGTGCATTATTCTATTTATTCAACAAATTAAGCTTATCCTTGAATTGAATGACATATTTTAAAAAAATTTAGATGCACATTGAGGACGTTGGCTTCTTTTTTCAAGTTCTCATATTTCTCCTACATTTTAAAATGTAATATAATTGGATGTGAATAAAATTAAGAATGACATGAAATTTGATTAAAATGAATATATATTACCAAAGATTTTTCCTTCTCTACATTTGTAATCACAACAAGGTTGATGTCTTTTGCCCATTTATTAAAATATGCCTAGGCTTCTACATTTAAATTCTCTAACCTGTTAAGCATGATAGTCAACACATTATCATTGTAAGTATTAGGAACAATAACTGACCTAGATTTAGCTTTGTCAAGTAAAACATCAATCTTTATGAGTTCTTGTTGCACCAATGCAAATAAACTTTATCACTCAGAGTGGTTATGATAATGGTCATTTATTTATTAAATCAGAGCCTTTACCCAAATCTCCTACACATGCAAATTTTTTAGTTCATCAATTACTCCCTCCTAAAGACTACCATTAATACTATCTGCTACCAAATTTTTCAATGGAAAACATGTAAGGGTATCATCAGACTTTACAACATTCTCTATTAGGGTGAGATTGTTTGATGAAGTGCTTGAAGGTTCCTTTTGAGCTGTCGCATGAACATGTGTTGCTTCTCCTTAGATAAAATCACGTGGATTGAAAGTAGTTCTAACATCAGTGCCACTTTCAAACCGCAAATATTCTTCATCAAGTTCAATTTATGGCAAAGAAATCAATCCCTATACACTTGATAAACCTCCAACAGATAAAGAGGAAAATTGGGAACATGATATTTGTAGTGTTGTTCATTATGATGGTGTTAATGGAAGAGCTTTCCCCCTTCCACAAAATGCATTTAGAGGCTGAGGCGGTGGCATGATCTTCCTCATAGATAGAGGATTGCCTATAAAATGTATGTTATTTTAGAAAATAAATAAATTAAAAAAATAAAGTTATATGCAAAATTGAAATTAAAAGTTTAGTACTTATATTTGGAGATAGTATATCCTCAAATGAATGTGGTGTATTGTGAATGATAACCATATGGGTGTTTTGAGATAGTAAATTACACAAAATTTCAATCTAAAAAATAATAATCAAAATCCAAAAAATAAAGAAAATAAAATATGCATGTAAAATACCTTCCACATAGGTTTCATAAGGCACAATAGATGTTACTATTTGTTGTGATGGTGGTTGTTCCACCATCTGAATTACTATCAGGTCAACTACAAGAATAAAACAAATAAATAAAACAATACACTTGAGTCTTGAAAATTAAAATCTCATTTGAAATTTTTAAATAGAAAACCTACACATGGAGAGGACACTGAATAAACCCATGGATGTTTTACAAGTCAATGATATTGCATGGATGATTTTACAAACTCTGAATCTGTAGATTCTTCAATTGAAGTTGCATGTTGTCCTTTAGAGGTAGATTGTTTTCATGAGGCACATATCTTTACCTGTTAGTTGTAACAAATAAAGATTAAACAATTATTGATATTTACCTTAGTAATCATTTAACAAACAAACAACTATTAAACCCTAGAATATCGATCAACAAATGAAAAAATAAACTAACCTCCTACTCATCCACAAATAAAGAATTTGTCATCATTTTTGGATCTAACACATTTGGAACCTGTGTTTTTTAGAGGTCAAAGAAGGCCTCGTAGTACAATGCAAGAATAAAATTGGAACAAGAAATAGTGAAACTAGGATTGGTAGAAGCATAAGTTAGTTTAAGTCTTATTTTAGAGAAAATAAAAGAGCACGAGTCAAATTTATATTTGAAAATAGTTTGGACAATGTAAAATAGTGCCCAATAAGGAATATTTGTAGCTCTTCCCTGAAATACTATTTTGGCTTGGAAAAATTGAATCATTGCTTTTAAAAAAGGGTGACTAACATCTTCGAAGTGGACAACCCTCTTTTGACTATTTGAAATGAAAGATAAAAAGATGATTTTACATCACAAAAGTTGAAACTTGAATTTTGAATATACAAAAGAAATTATATAATAATAATAAATTTATATACATACTAATTCGATCGATGTGCAAATCAAAATATTTTACCAAGAAATTTTTGTCTTCATCTATCAAAATTGATTTGCAACTCACAGGGGTTACATTGTGAAATGGAAGACTTGTGAGATTGTGAATATTTTGTGGCAAAGTACCAAACTAAATCATTCTATAATCCACTTGTAGGGTGAATATATTCTCATTTGGGTCATATGGACACGTCAGCATTTTTAAATACCTATTGTCTAGGTTGTATTCGGCATGTATAGCAAGCCACTAACACTGCATTCCTAAACCCAATCATTGTATGCATCTAGTTGTTGTACGAGCCTCACTATGTCTAGACATAGAATGTTTTTGAAAATAAATTTTCTCTCCATGGTTGAAAAAGGAATTTTCTCTCTAGGGGATGAGAAACCAGTTTTAAAAAATTTTAGAAATGAGGGCCAAGGTGATTATTTATAGAGTAGGGGTGGCGATCAAGTAACCAAATAGTAGACCAAATGCATAGGTCAGCTGCCAACACATTATTTGAATCAACTATTCACCCCAATTATTTAGCTCAACCGATCAACTCAACCATTTATCCCTATCATCTGGCATAGCCATTTAGTATAGCTATTTGGTACAACTATTCAGCATAGCCATTCGGTATAGTCATTTGGCTCAATTGTTCAGATCAATTATTCAACTCAACCATTCAACTTAGTCATTCAACATTGATGTTTGACTCAATCGTTCAGTTCAGTCATTCGACCCAACTGTTCAACTTAATTATTTGGTTCAGCCATTTGACCTAGCTATTTAGCTCAATCATTTGATTCTATATGCTCATCCCTTGCATTCATCTCATCTTTTTAGTTCTTGGTTTCATTTCAAATGTTTGGTTCAACTGTTCGATTGAACTATTCAGTTTGACTATTTGGTTTAACCATTTTCCATCACCTTAGAGGATTCACCATGGCCACAAATCAAATTTTCCTAGATTTACCAGATATTTCCAATAGGTTTTCTAGTAGGACCTCTTAAAATGAACCCTAGATCTGTGTCTTCCTCATATTTATCACTACATTATCTTCTTCTCTAATTGGTGATAACCTTAATTAATTGTTGCACTTACCTCTATAGCTCTTGTATAGTCTGGTTCATCTACACAATACCTTCTCATCTTCTCATCATTTCTTACTTCTCCAAAATTCAACCTTGCTCTGATACCAGATAAGGAAGCTGAAAATTATCTACACAATAAATTATCAACAGGTCAAGATTTTAAATAATAAATTGTATTGATTTGTATTGAATCAATTGAAACAATTACAAACCATGCATAAATAAGCTTCAACTCAGAATTAGAGTTGACATGCAAAAATTTAAAAAAAAACTAATTTTTAGTAGTTGCTATTTATAGTTTCACATGCAAGCACACACATCTCTAAAAATATTTTGAAATACTCTAAACACTATAATTAACCTATAGGCTAAATTTCAACTAAAGTTAATGTCTGGTCATAAAAATATATAATTTTTAAAAATATAAAAATCTCAAAAAAAAACTCTAATTTTGGACCCTCAGATGATCACATATGGCCTCCAAAAAATATCAAAAATACCTAAAAGCATAAAACATCACTTAGGATAGCAACAAATTTTTTGAGATGGCCATTTTGGCACATGAAAAATCTCAAACAGAACAACAAGCCAAAAGTTACAGCCTCTAAAAATTTGACCTATTTTTTCTGCATGATAAATAAATATGGGTACATTATATAGTTTTTCATTTATATGTTTTATTATTATTTTACTTATTTAAAAAAGATAAAATTTATCATTTTAAAATATTGAATAAATAATATTATATATATTGTACTTTTATTTTGACAATCTATATAATTGTTTATAGCATAGATTGATAGATAATTAAATAATCGAACTATCATAAATTTTCATTTTCACAATTTGTAATGAACATCATATTCTGAGTTTGACTCAAATTAATATTTAAATATTAGAAATTAATTTCATAAATAGGAGAACCTACTAAATCCAAACTATCACTAAACATCATATTCTAAACTTGAATGAAATTAAAATTTGAATATTAAAATGCAATTTCTTGAAGGGGGAACTTACTAAATCCCAACTACTTTCACTTGCTTGAGTCCTTATATAAATTGAAATTTGAACCTTTAAGAGAGTGAAAAAGATAGAATGATCAAAAATAAATAAATAAATCGAAAGAATGTTATAAATCATGAAATGCTAAGGCAATAGGATTAAATAAATAATTAAGATTTTATTATGTCGGAGGCTTATAAAGTGGGCAAAGCTCATAGATTTATTTCACAAAGAGACAAAATGACATATTTCAGTATAAATAATCTAGTTTTGAATGGTGGTGGTTTGGGGGAGGTGGTGGTGTCGAGTTGTTTGGTAGCACATGACACCGTTGATTATTAAATGCAAGAAATAGACGTGAAATGACTCACATATGTCCTATCCAGACATAGAGATAAACACATATTTTTAGTCTATTGAAAGTGTAGAGAGGCTTTCTGTAATCGTTGAAATCCTTGATTGAAATAGAATGTGGTTTCACTTGAGTTGAAATAACTGAGATAAAAATAATGGTGGTGATGTTGCTTTTGGGTTGAGTTAAAGAAAAGTAAAGAACATAACTTGATATGGCAACAATGTAAATGTTGTTGGACAAAAAAGCTACTTCAGGAGGTTCAAATAATCATATGGCATATGTATCACCGTATGGATATAGAAGGTTTCCTAGGGCATATTCCTTCATCATCATCATCATCATCATCATCATCATCATCATCATCATCATCATCATCATCATCATCAATCTAAACAGTTGTTTGCATGTTCATCCAATAGAAATATGTTTGGTTTGCAGCATGTTGCTTTTGAGTCATAGAGAGGGGTTGTTAAAGGTGGCTAGGATTGCCAAAATGTTAAGTAAGATGGTGACCTTCAAAGCCATGGGCTTCACCATGGAGAACATGATATTGTAAATCGTAATCTCAGCTTTCATGGCAATCTATGTTGGAATTAAAATGTACAGATGGATGAAAAGAAACTTTCTGCAGAGTTTTCAAAGACAAAGCAAATGATATGAAGGGGGCTGCTTCACAGCTATTAATAATAAGAATTTTATATATATATATATATATATATATATATATATATATATATATATATATATATATCTTATTATTAATTATATCATTATTAATTATAATATAAAATATTATATAATATAATATTATAATATATATTATTTTATTTATATATATAATATTATTATACATTAAATATTAAATTATAAAATATAATATTACATGTTATATGTTATTCTCCATGCATGGTGGTGGCATGCATATGTGAGGATTCGTTTAAATTGTGAAAGTGGCCAAGTTGTTAGGTATCGTGGTACTCAACCGTTATAACCAATGAGATGAGACGTGTTATTATTACGGTGAGCAAGGATTCAAAATTAAATTAGTTCAAATACCTTCATTTTTATTCTACTCTTCAAACATATCATGCAATCGCTGCAATATGGGTTGAAGTTGTTCACAATAACTGCTAACAAAATAAGCAACAGGGCATGGTAAGATAAATGCTATGGAAGTTACTGTTTTGAATATGCATTTATTGAAAGAATGTTGAAATTGTAAAAGGTTCAGGTTGAATCTCTCTAGTCTGATTTTGTATTTTGTAGACAAGGCAACTCAAAAATCTTTAACATTATTGATTTGAATAGGGTCTGTATTATTTCTAATTTTTGTATTGTTTATAGTTTTTATTTATTTTATTTTGTTTCATGGATACCATTCCATTTCCTTCATTCAATTATGTTTATTTTTCTTTTTTCCTTGTTTAGATGAAATAAGTATAAGATGAATCGCTTAACTTTGTTTAAAACCTTTGCTATAAAATCTAGTACTATAAAATCTAGTACTGATTCAATGCCAAAAAACTTATGACTTCTATAAGTTTTACTATTAAGAATTAAGAATTGTCAAGCATAATTGAGTTAGAAAATTGCAAAGAGAAAAAACATATGCAGCCTCACAAGGCAAAAATATATGCAACATTAGTGTATAACAAAATGTTTTTGACATTCATGTTTATTGATCCCGCATACAACAGGGCTTGATGGAACACTTGATAAGACCTATGATTTCTATGTCTGACCCATATCCTATAACTTGTTAACCAACTAAAATCAATGTATATAATATATCTGCTCTATGATAAAAAACAATATTACATAGATTAAACACTGACAGATTGTATAATAAGAAGGTACTAACATTGTATAAACAGGTCTATGATGGATCCTATAAATGGGGTTGCCCATGAGATCTTTTCATCTCCACGAAGAGTGGGAGCAGCTCGACACATGTTTATGATGTGGTATTTGAGAATTAATCTAATTCTGCATGGTCATTATGATTTTCAGTATACAAATGTATAATTCACCTTTCACCTTCTTTTTTACTACAATTACATAACCTCACATATCCGACATTTATTTTTAAAATTATATACATTATATAATTATATATAATAATGAATGTTTACAATATATTAAAATAAATATATTACAATTTAAAAATATATAATATAATATATTAAACTACTTATTGTGATTGGAAAGAAAACAATTCCTTCAATTCCTCTAGCTTCCTTTGCCCCTTTGAGGCGACTGCTAGTATATATACACTCACAAAATTTCTGTACTATGGCAAACCCAATTTACATATTCATGTTTTACCTTTGTTTTCATTTCAACAAAAATATTGGGTACCTTATCAATACAAATCAATAAACTCTGGAGCCATATACTTTTTCATGAGCCATCTTTAGTGCTTTGTACGTTTTCTTCTAAAGAGAGGACTAAGCTGAACATCGATGTCTTCACTCTAAAAAGTACAAGTCATGCTATGTTCTTTTATCAACTGGTTGGTAGTTTTTTAATTGCTCCACCAATATATCATCAATGTCTTGAAAAGTTGGATGTTTCCCTCTATATTACCATATAGATTTATGGCTATCGATTGTCAAATCCAGCACTTTCACTTTCCATCTTTTAGAAGCAAAGGATGCTCATTGAAAAAAACAGGAGTTTTTTAAAAGTACAAAAGTGTCGTTTATATCCATTTATTAAATAGAAGTTAGACAAATAAATCACAAGATCTAACATATGATAAGTGACAAATTTATGATAAAACATATTGTTCCCATTAATAAATTTGGATTTGATTTATAGACTAATGTAATTTGAAATATAAATGATGTTAATTTCACTTTTTTAAACATGACCAGATTCAATCATCCAAACTTAAAAAATGGCTTCAAACATTATTATAATTATTTATACTCATTAATAATATTAACAAATTAAATTAATTAAAAAAAAAAAAAAAAAAAAAAAAAAAAACAAAACAAAACAAAACAAAAAAAACCTAGATCCTTCATTCGATCTAAAATATATTTTATATCTAAATCCAAAATATAACATTCATTTTAATATAAAAATAATAAAACCTCACATTTAATACCTCATTAAAACCTCTCACGTCTTTTGTTTTTTTAATTTTTTTTATCCAACTGCTGTCATAATTCTGGGAGATTATTTGTTATAATTACAAATTTTACATGTAATTTACATTCATTTAAGATTGTTTTTATAAAATTATTTATTATTAAAAGTGATTTACATTTATATAAAATCGTTTTGTAAGTTTATATTTTTAAATTACTTAATTTATTATTACAAGTGATCTTCTTTACAAAGGGAGAATTAACTTTCATCTTATTACAATTCTTTGGAACAAAATATTTTAATTCTATTATATTAATTAACATATAATAATTTTTTTGGAACAAAATATTTTAATTATATTAACTAACATATATTTGATTCTTGACTATCTATTTACATTGATAAAAAGAGTTGGTGAGAGTTTAGGAAGGAATTTGAGTTTTATATAAATTTGTGGGTACAATTGAATGTAATTTAAGAAAGGTGTTAATTAAAATACAATATTGAAATAAGATATGATGGTCTGGCCAAAATTTAACTTTACATCTAAACCAGTTTGCAAGGAAATCTGATTTGCATAAATGCAGTCATGTGGTCATAAGGTGAGTGCTGCCAAACTTTTGAAGACGACCATTGCATTTAAAATTTTCACAAACAATGTTTAAAAATTTGAATAATTGCAGCCATGTGAGTGTGGCCAAGCTTTTGAAGATGACCCTTGACCTACCATTGCATTTAAAAAATCCCCAGACAAAGTTGGTTATATCCATGAGACCAAAAATGCATTTATGGCGTTTTGTCAAATAACTGCTGTGTGCATGATTCCTTGGAGTATTCTGTCATTATATTTATGTCTTTTGTTCTGTGGAATATTGTGTATATTGATTATGAATATTATGTTTTGTTTTTTTTTGTTTCTATTATGTCTGCTTGGATGAAATAAACTGCATTTCTAAACATTAAAAAAAAAAAAAAGAACATTAATGAAAAAGGTTAAATTTTCATGAAAACAGATTTCTGCTTGTCAAACTTGTCTATATGGTAATTTTGTCAAACAGTTTGTCAGACAATATGTACATATGCTCAGTGTGTTGTGATGTGCCAAAGCAAAGGTAAGGGTAAAAGATACATTCATTAAAACCTAAAGCAAGATAAAATGTATGTTTTCTAACCAAAAATGTATAACATCAAAACTAAAATGTTGTAATGAAATTTAAAATTAAAATAATTATTAAAATTTATAATAAATTTAAATAAATGGAAAAGTTATAGATAATGTTTGGAATCGCAGTGTTAGATTTGAATATATATTGATTGTATTTTTTTTAAATGTGTTATTTATTATCTCGAGGATTAAAATATTATAATATTTATTTAGTCACAAAAATGTAATTATTGAAAAAATGTGAAACTAATTTTATTTAATGTAAATTTATAATTTGATTTAATTTTAATTTTAATTTTTTTATTATTACAATTAATTAAATTAACATTCTTAAAAGTTTTATTATAAAAATGATTTATAAATCATTACTTTCACTATTTCCCCCCCTCTATCCTCTTTCCCCTCTCCTCAAAAAATTAAAAAAAAAATATTATAGCACTTGTATGTTAAGTTCCCTCTCCAAATTAAAAAAATATTATGGCACTTGTATGTTAAGTGGCCCTAAGGAAACAAGAAAAAATCCTACAAAAATCTATAATCTGTTTAAATTAATTATGAAATATTTTAATTACTTGATAAAAATACATTATTGGATTGAAATTTTGTTTTATTTATTTTCAGATTTACGGTATTTAAATAATATAAAATTATTAGAATTCAGATCAGTATGACAATTATTATACAAAAAGAATTGATCGGACAAATAGAGAAGAGAAATATTTGGCTTTTTTTGTATTTTACACTACTCAGTACGTGTGTCACTGTCCTAATTTTTTTTAAAAAATAGCTTTGTAATTGTTTAAATTAGCAAATAGACGATCAAAACCTACACAAATGCTATTGGTGAATCTCAAACACCTAAAAAAACCATTATTTTCCTCTATTTTTAATTTGAATGTGTCGATCTATTATGCTACAAATCATTGCACTTGTCTTTATAGATTAATTTTGTGTGTTTACTTGTACTCGATTCTATGTAGATTTTGATTTTGACTCCCTTTTCTTTGAAAGAATAACTTCAGTTTTGACATCAGATTGACATGGAAAAAGGGTTAGAAAGAAGGGTTGGACAACCCCAACTAATAATTGTTAAGTGGTTGAGTGGTGCATACATTTCAATTCTATGAAGAAGGGTCAAATTGCATGTATTTCTTCCACACCTTGTGTGTATGTGTGTGCTCAATCCCAATTCACCAGAGTGTAATGCAATGTTTTAGCAATCAAAATTTAATGACATGTAACTTAGATCTTGTGTTTTTATTCAAGCTTGGAACTACAGTTGCTAGTTTACGGGATTTTCACATGTGTATACTTTTGTATTAATATCTTAATAGAGTTCCAATTGATTTATAAAGTATTTTATTACTTTATGAGATGAGTTTTATATAGTGCATGATAAGTATGTCTTTAAGCTTGATTTGTATTTAAAAGATGAGTCTTTGGTATTTCCCCTCATCATCAACATATTTATTTTACCTTAATTTGATTAATGTAACCTACATAAGATAAAATTTAGAATTATTCAAGTAGTTTAAGATATGTATAAATTAAATTAAATATAACATAGTAAATACTTGAATTATTACAATCGATATGAATATAAATATATAAATTGATCATGTACTTAGCTTGTTTCAAGTCTGTGTAGGACTGAGACTATGTGTAGGTGGTAGAGAAGGGTATAAATGGATAATAAGTCACTTAGATCAAGAAACTAGGGTTTGCGGATTCCATGGAAAAATCCAATAGAATATAGACACCATCATTAGATACCAGTGTTTAAAACTGATGGACTCCTCCATGTGACATGTTCATGTTAGGAATAGTTATTTACATGAGTGGTTGTACTATGATAAGTAGTACTATGGATATATTATGTTATAATATAATTTGTTATTATATTCTAAATATGTTGTTTGTTTTATATATTATTGGTAATAATAATATAATACCTACGAGCTATTATAAGAATTTGTTAAATATTTGAGAGATATTTTAGGTAGAATAATATCGTAGAGAATAGGAAATACATTTCCTATATAATTGTAATTACCCGATTAGTTTACCCGACTAGTTTTTTATAGAGTGTGAATAAAACATTCGGTGTGTTTTATTTATCTTCTGTATATTTGGCTTTTCATGATTTAAATCCTGGTATAAGCTCCTCTAGATCCTAACAGTGGTATCAGATTAAAAAAGATCAGGGATATGCATGAGAGTATGGGGTAGCCTTGCATAATAGTTGTTGTCATAGTTTATTCATGCTTGCTTACAATAGGACTAAGACTTGATGTATGACGTGGATCTGTGAAGGCAACATCAAGATTTCTTGGTGGAGAAAGTAATATACTCAATCAAGAGGTAAGCGATATGCAGTTGAACTCAAAGTAGATTTGATACTTGCGTTGCCTCAACTCTGGATGTGTATATAGCCATTTATTTTGTCAATTTCTCTGGTGAATCCTATGGCACTTGAAAACTAGTAGCAACCCAAAGATTTATCAAAAGAATAATATAAAGAAATGATTTGGTCGATGCCTCTACTTTTATCTACTATCTATTGCCCATAACCTGCTAATAAAATGCATTCATATTGTTAAAGAATCGCCGCTAGCCCATTAATCAGGTTTTTTGAAGCCATGATGAAGATTAATTAAAGGTTTGCTATTTGTATGATGCCTCGTCCTCAAGAGATTCACGCATGCAATTGGTAATACATCTAATTTTGCATTTGGAGATATTAAGGAAAGCACAGACAGCGTCTTCACTACTCTTTGTGATATACTTAGATCTATCATGGAACCCATATATTTTTGTGATCCAAGGGTGTTCTGTTAGTTTCATCCATGTTTCTTTACCAATGTTTGGTAAAATCTTTATCGTGTCATATGAAAAGACAACTGTCGTATCCGCCCATTGCATTAGGATTCTTGAAATCGCATAGTGTTGGGAAGAATAATCTCGTCCACAGTTTTTATTCAAGAGTCTCATCATGTCTACTGAAGGTGTAATTAAAGTTTCCTCTGAGTTGGGTATTATCATCCCTTTTGAGTTTAGTCAAAGTATTTATTCTTGGTATTATCAATTTTTACAAGATATAGTTTTTATTAAATTGGTCAATTTTGGCATAGATTATATAGGAAATTCATACATCTTAAGTCATTTGGTTTATTTTGTTTATAATTATGTTTGTATTTAGAGTCAAAATAAAAAATTCTTAAAAAAAGTCAAAAGTATTTATAAATTTTGTGATGAGTCATAAGTTCAAAGTTGTTGCATCAATAATAGAGTCATATTTTATAGTTGAGTCATTTTTAAAAATGTCAAAAGTAAAAATTGTACCATGGACACATTATCGGGGTAATCAACGTCTATTTTTAAAAATATATGTCGTGAGTGTGGGGGGGGAGCGGGGCGTGGGGGGGCATGTGCGGCGGTGAACGGGCGGGGATAAATTTTGTTCACTTATCTAGCTATTTGATTTTCTTCAACTAGATGATGGAGGTCTTTCAATGACCTCTCATCAGTTACCAATGATGACGTTGTACCAATGATGTGGTGACATTTTATGTGGTGTTATTTTTAGTTGTGTGGATTTTCATTTTTTCAATATGGTGTGGTAGATACATTTGTTTTTTAGCATGTGTGAAAAAAAAGAATAATTGTACTTGTTCACTTGTGAATGATATTCCTATGTAACCCCTTTTATATATTTACATTGGATAATGTTGATCTAAAAAGCATTGTAGCAATCATGATGAAAGGTTAGTGGTAAACTTGTGAAAACAATTTTGTAAGGTTAGTGGTGAACCTAAGAAAATTATTTTGTAAGATTCATGGTGAACCTGAAAAACTATTTTATAAGGTTAGTGGTGAACCTGAGAAAACTATTTTGTAAGGTTATTGGTGAACATGTGAAATCTATTTTGTAAGGTTATTGGTGAACCTGGGAAACCACATGCAGATGAGTGTGAAGGAAGAGATGTGCGATAACACATGTATGCAAAGAAGATCATCAGCACACGGAGGTGGCATGCTACAATCATAAAATGAGATATATTGTACCATGTAAAAAACTATGGAGGGGAATGTTAGGAGTAGTTATTTACTTAATTGGTTGTGTAGACACCTAAAATTGGCCATTGATAACCTCCAATCAAGCTTTTGGTCAATTTATATCCAAAATGCATAATTTAGCCTAAAAACACTAAAACATGCTAAATGATGAGAAACTAACATATTCAAGTATTAATTTTGGTCAGGGTATCCCTCAATAGGGCAATGCAATTTATGGGCCAGCTAACTTTGATCAGTTCATTCTGAGTCAAAATGCCAAATTTACACCTAGATGCTCTTGATTGCTCTTCCCTATCAAATCTCCTGCACAAGATACTTGCATTCATTATTTGTTGTTGGTTACATCGTAAATGGGAATATGGTTCCAGTGCATCTGATGTCACCTTCCAATTCCACTCTAGTCAAATTTTGGATGAATAACAAGGCATTCTGATAAATTTGAGTAATTTGTGCACAAATTGCTTAATCATGCTTAAGAGCTAATTAACCCAAATCAAGGCCTAATTAATAATTTCATGGAAACTTTTTGAATACTTGTTAAAAATGTGTTGACCATTTTGGTCCTACAGGCCAAAGTTGGTCTCCTTCTTTCCATACTATTTTAAACCGTCAGTCTTAGATGTATCCACCTTTTGCAAATGCCCATTTTCCCTTTGAAATAAATCATGTTCTTATAAAGGATTGATAGATCTAAAACCTATAGGTTTTAGTTCAATATGGAGCTTATTTCACTTTGAGCAAATGCCTTAACCAAGCTTTAGACAAGGGAATGGGCTAGTAGGAATGGAAGTCTCTTACAAAGTCCCGAAGGTCAAGTGCCCTTGTGGAAGGCAGTCAGGTGCAAACATGACCATTCAGCAAGGTCTGAAAGGCAATTTTGGAGACCAAGCAGCCCTTGTAGAAGGAAGTAAACACCTTCGAGAAAGTGGACGAGGTAGAAAAAGGTTAGGTTTTCTTCAGGAAAAAACTAAGACAAAAAGAAGGATTTCCTTCAGACATTTTGTTTGAAGTAATTCACAAAGGCAAAGAGCCAAATGAAAGATTACCCTTCAAAAGGAAATCTGTGGCAAAATGGCAAGGCAAATTCCTTCAGACAAAAAGTCTGAAGGAAAATCTTGACCAAAAGAAACAATTGGCAAAACATGAAGGGAACATTTCTTTCAGACAAAATGTCTAAAGGAATTCCTTCAGACATTTTGTCTAAAGGAATTGAGAAGCCAAGGCAGCCTGAAGGAGCCCAAAGGGTAATTGCCCTTGTAGGGGACTCTCAGCTGCCAAAAGGGGGACCTTTCTCCAAGCCCCGAAGGGACACCTCCCTTTAGGAGGGTTCAACGACAAAATCCAAAATAAAGGAAAAGAAAGGGGAGATATCCTTTGGAAAAAAGTCTGAAGGAACACTTCAAAAAGAAAGCTGAAGGAAAAAAAGCTGAAGTAAAGTGAAGCCAAAGGAATTACTAAAGGGGTGACGAGCCCGTAGACGTCAAATTCAGGATGATGGAATAGCCATTGGCTTTCAAATGGTGACAGATGCGCAAGTGTCAACTTTGCAATAATGAAATAACTATTGATCTTTAAATGATTGAACATGAATCTGAAGGAATTCAAAGGGCTTAAAGCCAAAATAAAGAGACCACTGAGAAAGGAGCCCAAAGAGCCAAAGGATTCATAGAAGATAGCCCCAAGGGCCAAAAATGCTAGGAAAAGACAAAAGATGAGAAAAGACAAAAGTCAAGATTTAATTCAGTGACCCACTGAGAAAGGAACCCGAGGAGACAAGCACATATATGGATAAAATAGCCCAGGTGGCAAAGTGAAGCATTAGCAGAAGAGTTATTACAGCGGTTGGAACAATCCCTATGAAATGGTCATCAAAGAATGCAAACAGTGAATGGCGTGGCTTGTTTTTTCTCATTTTGCATTGATGAGCAGACAACCACGTGATTTTCATTAAGAAGTGGTCTTATTTGTAGACAAAAGGGGCGTGGCTATGTTTTCACAATGACGTTTAAAATAATTTAAATGCCAAAGTCAAGACTGGCAACTGACACAACATGTTCTTTCAGTGACTTCCTCTTCCCAATGTTTTCAACACAGCATGGTCCACTTGTAAAAAAGGGCACCATTGCTTCCTCTTTCTCTATATATATTGTAAACTCTCATTTGAGAATGCATCTCTCATTTTGTAAGGTGAAGCCCTACCAAAATTTTCACCTTAAATCAATAGAATATGTTTTACCTTTATCTGGCTGGATATATCTCTGAGTGTGTTTGAGTATTAACCTTGTGTTTAGTCATTTTGCATGATGCTTTCATAAGTTTGACACCAACATACCTAGTATAGACAAATCATCATTTTTGTAGGTGATAAGAAGTGCTTTATTTAGAGTGCAGAGATAGAAGAGGGTTACCAGACAGTGTGTTTTCCTACAACACCTGTGGTAAGTTCATTTTTTGTGTGTCTTCATTAAGCCTCCCTATTAATCTTCTTATATTCTAGTCTTTTCATCAGATAAAGTGTATGTCTTCTTCTGGTCTGAAGTATGAGTAAATGAGTAGATCAAACTTTTTTGGTGCATCACTGTATTAGTTTAATTTATATTTTTAGTAATCCTTCTCTTATTTCAACCCCCCCACACACTATATATATTAGCAGTATTAGTGAAATAACTCAGAGATGCATCAAAGGGAGCTAGCCCTTATCTAGAGATTCTCCCCTTAGTTTTGCCAGACCCACACCAAGAGGGGAGTCTCCATTGTGCTGCATGGAAGATTGAAGCTCAGCGTTCTGTCAAGGGTGCAATCCACAGCATTAACAAAATGAATATTGAATATTTGCATCATCAAGTGACCTCATTTCTTGGGAAGACATCCCTAGGCCATAAATTCCACAAATATCATGATTCATGCCTCACATGCCTCATCGATGCCTTCCATGATTCCCTCCATGCTTATTAATTGCCCCTTCTTCTGATGTCAATGTCATGATGAGGATAATTACAAACTTAATTATAAAAATTGAATTAATCCTCATCCACACATCTCAATCTTGAGATGGATGGTTGAGGTTGATTCTGATCAAATTCAAAAAATCTATAAATAAGAGGCCTCATAACATCATTTCTAAGCTTAATTTGTGTAAAGTTATAATGCATGATTGGTTCCAAAAGCTTCATTCAACTAGTGTTATCATGTCAAATTGATGCCAAGCCAAATCACAAGTCAAAGGTGCCAAGGAGAAGATGAGACAACCAATCCTCCTTTGATGAAGACTTCATGAGCACCAACCGAGCAAACCACCATTACAAAGGCATTTGGAGCATCCAAGGAAGGTGAAGGAATTCTTGTGGTTTCATTATTTGCTTTCTAGTTGGGTTTGTCATTTTATTTTGTTAATTAAGCTCTCCCTAGTGTCTAGGCCTAAAGATGTTATGCTATTAGTGTGTTTATTTCATTTTGTTTTTATTTTGGAACTAGAACCATACTAACCATCCTCTCTTGATTCAAATTCTTAGATCCCATAATGACACATCCAGTGGGACTAAACACATCTTACACATGAAGGAGATCATTTTACAACTCTAAAATATTTATTTGAGCCTTTAAACCTCTTACAAATTGATTTTATAACTTTATTTTGCCATTTTTATTTTCCATGGTTTTACATAGTAACCAACATCGATAAGTAATACCGACATCGATTACCTAACTTAATCGATGTTGGCTAGTAAAACTAACATCGATTAGATCTCAGTTAGCTAGAGTAACCAATGTCAGTGGTAATAATAGATGTCAATCACTATGTTTTTCTAAAAACACAAACCTGAGAGCTACTTTTTCAAAATTCATTGTTCCAAGCTAAAAAGAGCTTCAAAGCTAAAGAACATGCTAACAATTTTGCTGCAGGATTAAGCTTGATATTTGTTCAAAACATGTTTAAATCACCTTTGCATGTTTAAAAATCAATTAAAAATCTTGTTTTGGGTATTTAACAAAGAATTTAGATGTTTTTGGTGAATGTTTTCAAAGTTTGTAACTAAGACCAAAGGGTCAAATGAACACCACCAAACTTTTCATTGGGGTATAAAATTGAACATACTTGTCAATTTTTATTTGCAATAGTTGTTTACTTAGGTTTTGTTTGGCAAAAAGAGGAATGTTGCATGTATGCTCTTCAATTTGTCCCCTATAGAGAACCCTTAGAATCAAAAGCACCATTCCTATTGCAATCAGCCTAGTCCAAGGCTTAGAAAGAATGTCGTCTAAAACACTCCCCAAAAACTCATCAAAATTTGGGTGATCTTGAAAATGACCCTAAAGTCTTTCTATTTTATGATTTCTTTATTTTCAAACAAACTTGGATTATGAGGGGGATGTCATTACCTCCCGTGAGTTCTTTAGGGAAGCTTTGACATGGAGTTTCACTTCCCAACATTTACTTCATTTGGCTCCTTTGGAGTTGCACATAAGACATACCTGCATTTGGACATCGCACTACACTAAGCGAACATTAAGACGTAGTGGTTGTAAAAAGGACTAGACCTTTTTACAACTAGCCAATTCTATAGTCATCTAATTTTCATGCTTGTATTTTTCATCGTTTGATGTGAAAGTCATTGTGCAAGTGATTCCCCTAGAACTATCAAAACCTTGATAGTTTAGTAAACCCTATTTTTCCATACCCTTTCTAAGATTTGGATGATTATACTTAATATATTTTGGCCATTATTTTCTTGGTATGCTGTGAGGCTAAAACTTGTTTGTTTGTTCATAAGCCATGTCAAAATAATGCATTTGAGTTGCAAAGGGTAGTGTTATGCTGCCCAAATCGTGTCAAACCATTTGTGCATTTAAGCTTTTGAAACATCACATTG
Organism: Torreya grandis; assembly: GCA_037957365.1. Classification (NCBI taxonomy): domain Eukaryota; kingdom Viridiplantae; phylum Streptophyta; class Pinopsida; order Cupressales; family Taxaceae; genus Torreya; species Torreya grandis. The sequence goes on along the minus strand of JARHVA010006071.1, from coordinate 686,956 downwards.
ACCACATCATTCGAACATGCTTCCACCATTAGGCTACTCAATTTGTTTCAAAACTAGTTTACCATTGTATCAAAAACTATTTATTTCAAACCATTTTGTATATACCATTTAGACCTTTGTCTTGTGTCATCATGTTATCCAATCTTGTCTAGCTTGTTTAGTTAAATCCTAATTTTCAACATTGATTTTTCAATTAGCCTCACTAAGTTTAGATCCAAACATTGATTTATTTCTATTTAGGCCTTAATTCATGGGGCTAATACACAAATCTTTCTCTTTTGGGTTGTATAATTTTGGTTAATCGATTACCCAAATTTGAAAACTATTGATGGATTGTTTGTTTAATGCTTATCCTCATCATTATTTGTGCTTTTATTTAAGAGAACATAACCTTTCTCAAAAAAAAAATTGTCTTATGCCTCATGCCAATTGATCATGTTTATGTTTGATTCCATATGCTAGGTTTATGTCAAAGTTGTTTACAAACTTGTTAGATTAAATCAAATCACATCAGCCTTTGTTTCAAGTCTAAATTTTGACATTGTTTGGCCAAAAGTCCTAGCATGTCTGTCTATTTGAGCCTAGGTTTTGACTCCACATTTGGACAAAAAACCTAGTCACTCAACTTTTCCCTTTCCTAGTTTAGACCTTGTTTAGAACACTTTGACCTAGGCCTTTGACATGTCAATGTTTATTCAGATGCTTGACCTTTTGTACGTATGACATTTGATGTTAGACATTTGACGTTAGGCTATTTTATGCCAAGTCTTAGCACAAATCATTTTGTAGATACAAATCCACTTTCAGACTACATTAGAGATACAACTCCATCTTTTGACCAAGTTAGACCAAGTTTGAACCAAGTTAGACTAAATTGGAGATACAAATCCACCTTTTGACTAAGTTAGACCAAGTCAGATTACATTGGAGATACAACTCCAGCTTTCATCATTTACGTGGATATGTCTCATTACACTTATGGTGGAGTCACTTAAAATATGACTTATGAAAGAATGGCTGCACAAAATGACTTTTATGGCTTTTGCCAAGATCCCAATAATGCTAATATCTTCCCCATATTAATCATTCATGGGAACAAAGTAATGAAATAATTTACAATCCAAATCAAGACCTTGATTGGTATGAAGACTTTGAAGACCCAACTACAGATAATGTTGTTTAAGATATGAATCCATAGCATCTTTTTAATAATAAGTACATGGAACACAATCAAGAACTAGCTTATGAGCCAACTCATGACTAGGATGATATGGTTTATGAGGAAGACTTTGAGACTATTGATTATGAAAGCAATCAAGTTTCATGAAATCCTTTTGTTATTTTATCATTAGCTACCCCTAACCCTCCTTTAGATTATATGAGCTATCAAGATCTACAACATCCAAGGAATACCATTACCATACCAAGACATCATCCTTTGCTTTGTGCGAGAAATCAAGATCCACAATGCCCCTTCATCATTCCAAGACCTAGTCCTTTGTCTTGTGTGAGCAATCATGCTCCATACCACCCTATCATTACCATCTCAAGACTTTGTCCTTTAACTCGTGCAAGTAGTCATGCTCCCCAAGGCCCTACCATTATCCAACCACTAGTCATTCCTCATCTAGTACTAATCACATCCAAACCTCAACTGATCCAATCATTCAAAGACCAAGCTATGTTCAAAATTGTTAATTTCCAACTCATTGGAAACCAAGAACAAGAGAACCAATCAATCCAAGATGATTTTTTTGAATCAACCATTTTTGATAAGTCAACGTGTGATAAATTACCTATTGATCTTATACCAGTTGTCGAGGAGTCTCACTCTAATGAGCCTGTCTTTACTGAGTCACTTCTTAATAATTATAACTACCTTTGGGTAAATCATTACCTTAACCATGTACCTATTTTTCAAGATCCTCCTATTGACAAGCCATTCTTTGAGGAGTTGTCTCTTGACATTTTTCTCATCTTAGAGGAGTCTCACTTTGACAAACTAGTTTTTGTGGAGCCCATTATGCCATCACAAGATGTCCAAAACTAAACATTCAACAAGACATCATTGTAATAGATTACCCATCAAATGAATAATTAGAGTTAGATTCAGGTTCTATTCTCGAACTGACATCAGATTTAGCATCAGAATCAAAATCAACATCAATCTCAACATCAGATTCAGAGTCCTTTGAGTTAAAATTAGATTTAAAAGAAGAATGTGTTCATGACTATTATAATATTAGTTATGTATGCCTCATAGATCAATTTGAATACATTTATGATCCTTTTACAATTTTTGAGGATGAGTACTTGAACTTTGACACAAGTTCTTCTAGTATCTTCTATGAGGATTGTGAAGCCTCTCCCCATTCCATTACCATTCCACAAGCCATTATCGTGAACCAAAATAGCCATATTATCAACATTCCATCTCCTATAAGTGTCTATTGGGATTGAAAGAATCACACTTTATTAAACTACATCCATTGTGACATAGCGGTTGAAGAAGAACAAGGAGGCCAAGACAATATTCATGTAGCAGAAGAACACTCTCCTAGTGAAACCTTTTCAAAGGTGCTATAGGACAATCACGGTTAGAACTCAGCATCTTCTAGTGAAACTTTTTTGAAATCACTAGAAGACAATCAAAGCTAAAAGTCAATGTTCATTAGTGAAACCTTCTCGAAGGCACTATAAGACAATCGAGACAAATTTATTGGTCAAAACCTTTTTGAGGCACCAATAGCTAAGCACAAAATTTCATCACTGCTTGATGAGGTTGAAATCAAAGATCAAATCAAGATAGCTTCCTATCTATAGCCTAATTAGATGGTAGCTACTCTTAAGATCAAACAACAAAAGCATTTGGTGGTCGTATTGAGAGAAAAAGTCTTCAACCCCACCACAACCAAAATTATGTCAAATATGGCATCAATAACATTCGTGTGACTGAAAGTCCTAATCTTCATTTGTTTACCCACCATTATACATTCCATTATCATCTACCATTCCATTTCACAGTCAAACCTACCATCCATTATTTGTCCCTATTTACCATCCATGGCCACACTTTCCTTTGTAGAGGCTACAAAGATACATTATCTTAATGCTTGAAGGAATCATAATCAATGACCAACAAAGATCACAAAAGCATTCTTGACAACCAAATATGTATGTCATTTTTGATAGAGTAGCTATTTAAATGAGGTGTGGGATAGCAATAAACATGATCAAGTATTCTATTTGTATCATTTATTGATTAAGACATGCATCTCCCCATCAACAAGAACAATAGAATCAAAAACCACACCCAGGCCAAAAACATGTTCCATACCATTTCACATGCCATCACCATTGTTGCATGTCCATTTACCATTGTTACATACCCATCCATTCACCCCAACACTTGCGGGCAACCCTTCTACCATTTTAACCCAATTATTAGACAATCATTATCTGTAGTAATACCATATCATCCTATTATTCCATTCCTATTTATATCAAAGCCTATTTTTAGTCACCCTACCCAATCCTATTTGATCTTGGTTCATTCAATTCTTCTCAAAATATTTATGGGGGGATTCCAATCAAGTTTCAACAATCAATCAAATCCATGTTTATAATGATAGTCTATGAAAGTAGTGTGACAATTGATCTAGCAAGATATCTTTCATTCTATATCCACATTTATTTATGTGAGCCTAATTATAACCACCTATGGGAAAATTAGTGTTTCACCAATCTTGCTACTAATTATAAATGCCTATGGACAAATTAGTATCATTGACCTATGTTGTTGTATCCTAGTTATAACTAACTATGGGTAAACTAGGGACAATATTTGTTTATCTTGAATTGTTGTATCACTTTTCCATCATTATTTTCATTTGACTGGCCATTTGTTAGATTTGAGAACTTTTTGGGACCTAGTTGGTTTTTTCCCACCTTTTGTGTGGATGGAATTACTATGACTTGAGGTCATTTCAAGACTATGTGGGTTATGCTCAATTCATGTTGAGGTCACCTCGGTCCCCCTTTCCATACGCTCTCACCATTTTACGAGCAAGCTAAGCCAAATGCTCTCACTATTTTTCAAGTAGGTATCTTATCATTCTCTAATGAGTTAAGATACCTCAAAATTATAAAAACATTTAAATATTTCAAAAATATAAAAACATTTGTCCTATCTAAGCCTAGTTAGTAATCCTTGATCTGCCTTACTGGGGCATTGTCATTGTTAGGATGCTTTCTTTTGCTTTTGTTTTCAAGCTTTCTATTTGGTTTGTTTATTTCAGGTTATTTGTTTGTTTATTTATTTATTTATTTATTTATTTTTTATTTTCTTACTTTTTTTTTTGTTTTTAATACTGTTACCTCGACTCAATTTATATGTGTTCATTAGGTCATTCTTTTAGCACATTATTCTTGAGTCCATCCATATTCATACGTCAACATTGTCATCATAGTTTTTATCATTGGTGCATTGTTTTCAAGTGTTTATTAGATCAAGAGTCAATCCTTACACATATTTTAGCCAAGTCTTCATGGTGTTCTATCATGAAGCTTACCATCACATGTTATAGAAAAAATTAGCTTCACGAAGGTCTATAATCAATGGAGCCAAAAAAATTTCTCCTTAGCACCTTGGTAAATCCTTTCACCCATCTTGATCAAATCAACCTAATGACCATTCTAGTTGTATCATTGTTAATCAGGATGAACATCTCCTCATTGATAGGTACAACTGAATCATTTCTAATGATCAATCTTATTCCTCTATCCATCTCTTTCATCACTTTTCACCTGCTCATCTTTTAATCCATATTCTAGGATATATCCTTGAGTTATGATTGCTAACCATCCCTAATTGGGGCACCATCATCTTTAGCCAATCTAGGTCTTCATAATGATTATCATTGCCTATGGTCAAATCATTATTTCAACTTGTATTCCTGATTATAACCACTTTTGGCCAAATCATCATCCTTTTTACATCAATTCATACAAGAATTTTATTAGTTGGATTAATCTTAACCATGGGTTAATTCCACCTTTCTTCTTATTTATTTTTGAGGGACCATCCATTAATAAATGTGATGGCCACTCCCTTGAGGGGGCATCATCATAGACTTCCTAAAAACCATTTGGAGCTTTGCTATTCAATCATCATATTTTTCTTGGCATACAAGCCATTTCTCATTCTTTGAGAAAACATTTCTTTGCCTATGGTTTGTAACTTCTTCCCAAATAGGGGCAAACTATAGACACCTAAAACTAGCCATCGATAACCTTCAATCGAGTTGTTGGCCAATTTCCACCCAAAATACACAATTTGGCCTTAAAACATTAAAATATGCTAAATGATGAGAAACTAACATATTCAAGTGCCAATTTTGGCCAGGGTATCCCTAAATGGGGCACTGTAATCTATGGGCCAGCTAACTTTGAATAGTTTATTCTGAGTCAAAATGCCAAATTCGCACCTGAGTGCTCTAGATTGCTCTTCCTTATCAAATCTATTACACAAGACATGTGCCTTCATTATTTGTTATTGGTAGCATCTTAAATGGGAATATGGTTCCAATGCATCTGATGTCACCTTCTAATTCAATCCAGTCATATTTTGGACCAATAACAAGGCATTCTAATGAATTTAAGTAATTTGCACACAAAGTGATTAATCATACTTAAGAGCTAATTAACCTAAATCAAGGCCTAATTAATAATTCCATGGAAACTTGTTGAATACTTGTTTTTATAAATGAATATTGAATATCTGCATCATCAAATGACCTCATTTATTGGGAAGACATCCCTAGGCCATAAATGCCACAAATATCACGATTCATGCCTCCCATGCCTCATCAATGCCTTCTATGATGCCCTTCATGCCTCTTAATTTTCCCCTTCTTCCAATGTAAATGTCATGATGAGAATAATTACAAACTTAATTCTAAAAATTGAATTAATCCTCAGCCACACATCTCAATCTTGAGATGGATGGTTGAGGTTGATTCTGATCAAATCCAAAAATCTATAAATAGTAGGCCTCACAACATCATTTCTAAGCTTAATTTATGTAAATTTATAATGCAGGATTGGTTCCAAAAGTTTCATTCAACTAGTGTTACCATGCCAAATTGATGCGAAGCCAAGCCAAGCCACAAGTCAAAGGTGCCAAGGAAAAGAGGAAATAGCCAAGCCTCCTTTGATGAAGAATTCATAAGCACAAGCTAAGCAAACCATAATTACAAATGCATTTAGAACATCCAAGGAAGGTGAAGGAATTCTTGTGTTTTCATTCCTTGCTTTCTAGTTGTGTTTGTCATTTACTTTTGTTAACTAAGCTCTCCCTAGTGTCTAGGCATAGAGATGTTATGTTATTAGTGTGTTTATTTCATTTTGTTTTTATTTTAGAACTAACACCATACTAACCATCCTCTCTTGAGTCAAATTCCTAGATCATAGGATGTACCATGATAAATAGTCCTATGGATATATTACATTAGAATATAATTTATTATTACATTCTAAGTATGTTGTTTGTTGTATATATTATTGGTAACAACAATACAATACCTGTGAGCTATTATAAGAGTTTATTAGATATTTGGGAGATATTACGAGTATAATAATATCCTATATTATAAGAAATACATTTCTTATATAATTTTAATTACCCTGCTACTTTTTTATATATTGTGAATAAAATATTCAGTGTGTTTTATTTATCTTCTGGGTATTCGGCTTTTCATGATTTAAATCCTAGTATAAGCTCCTCCAAATACTAATAGTTCCTCATTATTTTAGCATAGATAGATGTGATTTCATGTATGGCTTCACCCTATGTAACATAAACATCTCATTTTGTAAATAATTATAGAAAACCTATCTCTATTACTCTAGAACATTGTATCCACTTTTGACACTAGGTTAATTTATATAAATAAGCAAGAGTGATGGTTGGGATGACCCAAATAATTCACCAAATGAATGTCTAAGAAATTATTATGGTTGAAATCAACCCATATTTAGTTTTTCTCCTTAAGTGAATGTGTGCAATTGTGATCCACTAGTATGTATGTAACATGTGGTGTATATTTTGACACTGAACTAGGGTTTGGCTTGAATGCAATTTATAATTGGCTAAGCCTTGTTCTTTGTGACTTACTTTTTATTTTGGATATTTAATACTATTCCTCTCAATGTTAAATCTGATAATATATGTGCTCTTATTAAAAATTAGTGTGGTAATAGGCTTAAACATATCATGTATAAATAGACAACTCTTTATTGTAACTTTTCATTCCACTGACATGTGAAATAAATTGGTTGACACAAAAAAATGATATGAATTTGGAAATCAATAATTTTTAGGCATGCAGACAATTTTAGTAGAGGTGGATGGCTATGAAAATATACATCCATATGATTCTGGCCAAAGGTATCATGAAGTTGGAGAAATGATATGATGATCAAAATATAATACAAATATGATATTAAGTAGATTATGTAAAAACCAAATAATTTTTATAGGTTATTTATAGAAAATCAAAAAAAATGAGCCCATAAAAGGAAATTAGATAAGGGAGAAGGGTGTACAAGATAACTATGTGAAAACACAAATCGTGTACAGTAAGGATAGGTCGAGACTGACATTATCAAATTTATAATATTACCATATTTTAGTGTCAAAAATTTAAACATGCTTAGTCTTACCCAAGAGAGACATTTTAATTTGAAAAATAGCTATTAGAGGATATAAGACATTGTTGGTAGAAGTGAATACCTTAAACATAGTGCAAACATCCAGCTACTTCTAACACTAATCAGATAGTGGGAAATAGTAATATGAAATATGGAAAAAGTTTTCCAAGGATTATGGAGCATTATTGAACATGATAAGGAGATCTTGAATATGAATGATATTAAATTGGGTTGGCCAAGTGAATATATAAATAAATGGATAGGAGAAAGTTTGCACAATATTTAAATTTTATGCACAAGTAATGTATGTCATATAAACATAGATGTAGCAAAGTGTCTAGTTTACCAAAAATATGTTTATGTTAATTCATCCCTTTACATATAGTATTTAAAATTCTATATTAATAATATAAAATTAATTATGTACATGTGTGCAACACACTTGGTGTTGTTAGGTATGCCCCAAATATCTATTTTTATCCATTTAAAACTTGCATGAAAACATATAGAAATCAATGTCCACTCTAGGTGGAAAATTTGAACTAAATTAGATATTTGAAAAATTGAGAATCCAATAAATGAATACCCCTAAGAGTATGAAAACCAAACTACATTTTGAACTCATTTGATCAATGCCCTGGGGTGATTATGGCCAAAGGAGATGCCACTTCTAAACCTATGTTTTGAAGAATGTTAATATCTAAACCACCTTTGGGAATGGAGAAGTGGTTAAATTTAAGTGACACAAAATATATATACACAAGTTGGGATGACCTATAACTATCATCTTTCTATCAATACACTAGGTCTCTAATAATGCCATAAAATATAAGTTGTGTATACTTATAATGGACATAGGTACATAAAATAACCATAAACATAGTAAAGGGTAATTCCACACTCAAATGTCAAGAGGAAAGGGTTCCAAAGTGTAATCCTATGACATGGGAAATAACTCTCACTAGGGATTAATATTTATAAGTTATTTTTAAAAATATAACAAATGGGTGTGTCAAAGAAGGATACCACATGCAAGTAACTGATGAACAAGGGTAACCTAGACATAATATATATATATATATATATATATATATATATATATATATATATATATATATATATATATAATAAAATAATAAAAAGGTGAGTGATGGAATCATCAACCAATAGGTCGCATATGTAATCTAAAATGATAACTGGAAAACTTAAGTAACCTTAAAAATATACAATATTATTTAGTGGAAGGAGGAGCACAATAATGGACAAAAAACACACCTACAATAATAATGAACATAAAATTGCATAATATAATAACTGAATAAAGGAAAGAGAGTAGGAATAGAGATCATTGCCTTTGTATGGACCCATAAACACCTCTATCTACCCCTTTGGATCAAGTGTAACTTTGTAAGATATGTTTTAGGTTAAATACCTAAAATGGAAAATGAATACCTATGTATCCTTAGTTGGGGACTCTAAATATCAAGTTTAATTTTTTTTTCTGACTTCTTCTATTGAGTTTCAAAGACCATAAGTAAGACTAGACCTCCAAGATAAGACTATAACCTATAACTCCTAAAAATAATAATTAGGACCATAGATGTGAATGAAATAAGAGTAGATATATATGTTATATGGCTCAAAAATGAATTTTTACTATTATATATTTGGTTCAAATACCTATAACTGACCTTGAACTCTAAGATAGTGGTATCGACTAGGCTGATACTATTATAAATATGTGGGCTAACACAATGTTGTATCATATAAACTAATACTATATGAAATAAATAATATATACTCAAAATTTTATTGGCCAAGATGATATTGTATGGGAATATAATTGTGAAATAATCAATATTAGCCTAACCAATATAATAACATATATGGAAGCTATAAAACCTTAACACAAGTTATATGAAGAGGTAAGATGAAAGGATAATTAAATGAGGTTATAACAATATTAATGAAGGTATTATAGAATAATATTCAAGTATCTATCACAAATTATTATGATCCAATCCCACCCCATTCTCAATGCACAATTTAAGGTCTGCACTCAGTGACATTGGTATGCCAACAAGCCCCTGTAAGTTAAATTATCAATAAAGTGATAAAGTGAAAATTATCAAGTGTGTACATATTCCCCACCTAAGGCTCATCATGTGTCACTATGGTGTAAGACAAGATTGTGATTTTAAATAGATACATGCTAACACAAAAAGAGCATAAATAAAAATAATTTTTAGAAGAAATACTAATAAATGAATAACATAAAGTTCCATATACATAATTTGAATGTCATTTCTATTTTTAATGACTATATTAAAGAAACATAGTCTCAATTATGGAAGGAACAATTAAGGATACAAGGATAAAAATGAATAGAATAAATGAACATGTATGCATGATAGTCAATAAATAGATGTAATATGATAAACTCTCATAACTGACTGAATCACTTTTAGAAATTTAATTGCTGAGATCAATAAGGTTGGGATTGAATCAAAATATCCAATTAAACAAAAAAGAGTAGGGAAAATTGGCAAGTTGAAATTCTAAGGCTACTTACGATAGAAAAACCTAAAAGTGCATCCAAAGTAAGGTAAATGATAATACAAATAAAACAAAGGATAATAAGAATTTTCACATAATATTAAAAACATAAATGTAGTATAATTATCTATCCAAACTCAAAAAAAAATGATGGGCATTCATGAGGAGGGCCTGCTTGATTCTCAAGGTCTTATCATGCATCTCACAAAATGAAAAACTAAGAAACATAGGCAATATAAAGTTATGAAGCATAAGAATGATAAAACTATGAAGCATAAAAAATATTAAAAAAAATCTAAAGGGCGTATATAATGATATAAGATACCAAAAACTCACAAAAGAAAAAATGGTTGATGAAATAAATCAAATGATTGTGCAAAGATAAAGAAGATGTGAATTTATGAGGATGGTTTGTTTTATTCCTAGGTCTTACCATGCAACTCACAAACTATAAAACCAGTAGGTGTAAAAATGGATAAAATACCCACAGACCAAGCAAAGATACTAGTGATAATGTGAAATAAACCCAAAGATGTGTAGGTAAATAAAGGATAAGTTTCAATATATTAAAATTATAAAATGGAAGAAATGTTATCTCAATAAAATATAAAATAAATATAACCATGAAAATAATATGTAGTATAAAAATCATGGTGGTAATGTTACTAGGGAAGCCATATAAATTGTAGATACCTAAATTTGGATATAGGTACTTCAAAATGTAAATCATTGACATGTCCTAAATCATTTAAATTGTGTCCAAATTCATGAATCTTATTAAACATTCCTATAATCCAAATTACCAATTGTCTATATTTTAAATTAACCCTTTTTCACATCATTAATACATATAATTTTAAAAATTAATGCTCAAAACTATTTTAATCACTCTAAAAGTATTTTTGTCTTTGTAAAATTGTTCTTGTTTATTTGGGATAGGACCATGTTGGGTGGAAAGGTTTGATATTGATTACAGTAGATACATCCCATGTGAAATTAGAAATGTATTACAAACTTTGAAATATTCTTTTGGGTCTTTATGAATGTTTCATAAGTTTGGATATATGAAATTATCAATAGATTTTGCTATAAATATATATCAAAAGTCATTCATTATTCCTAGTTTTGAATTATCTATTGATCACTTTAAAATTATTTCACATTAATACAATATGCCCCATTCTTCCCACAATATAACATCCCCATTCTTCCCACAATATAACATCATTCAAAAAAATAAGAAACAAGCCAAGTCTAAAGCAGTTCAAATAAAGTCAAGAGCTATCATTGTGAAGTTTTAAAGGCACATTTATACCTGCATACATATAGTCAGGAAGCATAATTTCACAATCACTCTAGCTGTGAGAAATATGTGTGGATATTTCCCTCTTTAGAGTATCTATATATGTAAGCAACATTCAATCATCAAGGGGGATATTGGGTTAGTTTAGCCTATTACTCTCCCCCTCGTTTTAAAAAAAAACTATTTCAAAGACATGCCTAGGGTTTAAAAAGTAAAGAAGAAAAAACAATGTTATCCACATTGAAAAAGGTGAATCTAGGTATCTCAACCCACTCATCAGACATAAAGGGAGAAGGTGGAATAGGTACAATTTTGTCACAGTCAATGCAAACAAGTTTTAAGTCAAAGGATGAAGCTGAACTACATTTTTATCAAGGGATCATGATCATGTGCAAGTATATTATCATATTCTTCTTCTTTCACTACACTACACTATTTCATTTTTCTTTTTCTCTATTTTTTTATCAGTTATGGTCATCTAAGAAAATTTTGTAATCAAAAAACACAATTGACATGTGATGTTATCTAGGAACATATACTTGTCCATAAATAATTTGACATTCTAATACTAACAAGGCAAAATAATAGTCATGTTTTATATTGGTTCACATTGTCAGATATTAGAAATAGTTAACAAAAATATGTATTTTTAATCCAAGTTAATTTCTTCATAGTTTTTTCCAAAAATAAGAGTTTTTCATATTCAACATTTACAAATAAGGATTTTTAATATTTGAATATCTTTAGCATTCTAATCTCTTTCATGTTTTACATGTATTAGACAAACATTTTAATTTTTAAATGAAAATATATAAAACATATTGGTGAACTTGTGAATTTTTTCTAGTTTTGATTTTTTATTTATTTTTCTTCATGTTTCAGATTATTTTTTATTTATGTACACATTATAATTTATTTTGATTTGGTTTTTAATTTTAATTACAATTTCAACTTCTTTTTTTATTTTCTTACTTATAAGAACTAGGTCATGGCAATTTTAAATATCATATGAGTTGTCATTTTAGGAAAAGGGGTCTTCAATTTGACCTAAGTCATGATGTGATGGATAATACCCAAGTACTCAAGCCATTAGACAACACTATATAAGGATTTTTTTTACCATGTACCTCATGGTATATCAAAAATACCTAGGTTTTATTTTTTAGCCACAAGAAGCCTTTGACCATTTATGCTTGTAGTGCACTAGTAATGGTTATCCTTAAAACATTATCTCAATGTTCCTTAGAGATGGAATCGTATAGTTACAAGATCGTGGAATCCTCCATATTTGGTTCATCTTTGGGCCTTGTTCATTATTTACAACTAGGATCATTATATATAAGATCTTAAAATTCAATACAAACTACGTAGTTACACTCATTCTCCTATTTTAATTTTATATATTAGGGTTATTCCTTGATTGGTTGAGATTTGGATCAAAATGGATCTATTTTTTCAAATGCTCCAAGGTTTTTTCTAATTGTATTTAGTGGACAAAGGTTCTATTTTGTTATTCAAAATACTATACATTTTTTTTGGAATTTTTAATTTACTATTTTTGCTAGATTTGGTTTAGAGGACAAACAATGTACCTATTTTAAAATTAATTCATATGTTTTTTATATCCACCTATTTTTATGAAAACCTTCTATTGGATTTGAAAAATAACCTATGTATCTCTAAGAATGATCTTTTATTTATTTTCCACATCATATAATGGATATATTAGATACATATTTTTTATACTTTATAATCTAAGTAATGGTTTTTCTAATTGTAAGGTTTCAACCAAAAATATTCAATATATTTCATAATAATGAAATAAATTAGGGACCACTAATATATAATAATAAAGTTTTAAATCAATCATAATACATATTATATATTTATGGAATCCAAAGTGACACACCCTATATATAAAAATGAAGGTAATCAATATATCCTTCCTTAACCCCCTCCACCTCCCACACATCTTCTTGATGGTTTTTGTATGCATACTCAAAATAAATACCTAGGGCTTGTGCTTATGAGTCCATTCAAGATCAAATAGTCACTATGAGAGCATCCATACAAGAGTTGGAAAATTAAAATTAACATTTCAGTTTAAATAAAACATCACTTGAAAATAAGATCACATATAAAAATAATCCAAAGCATGTTATTTTTAATCATATATATACATCTTTGTCTAGATATTTTATGCCTTAAAATTTATCATCTCAAGTATGGTTTCAATATCAACATACATCCACAACTAGTGATTCAAAAAATTAATATGACACTAATAAGAGTTAAAGTTAGATTTTAAGAGAAATGATATGAAATAAGTTGATCCTGTTACCTCCTATACATCTTCTAAGGAGATTAAAATGCTATTGCACATATCATAAAGTGCATGGACATTATTTAGACAATTTTTAATATTATAATAAAAAATATAAATTATCAATGATAGTGGTGATCCTATAGTAGATAAATAAATACTTAAAACCACTCATAAGATATGATTACATCTCCTAAGAAACAAGTGCAGGCTGAACAAATGGAAAAAATAGAATAATAAATGTTACAAAGGGATAGGTTAGAAAAATAAGGATTAGAAAATAAAAAATTAGAGAAATAAAATATTCAAATTACAATATAAGAATAATAAAGGTTATAAACAGATCAAGAGGATAAATCAAGGCTACAAAAACAAAAAATACAAGGGAAAAAAAATTGAAAAGGAGAAGTTAAAAAAACAAACTCAAGATAAGCAAGAAAACATCTTTAAGAAAGGATTTCTCATGAAGGAATTACAAAATAAATATGTTCATAAAAATAATAATGGTAAAAGTGTGTTTTATAAGGATTTAAACACTATATATACTTCATGTATAGAGGAATATTCTGAGGTAAATACTACAAAAGCTATGATTACATATCCAAGTCAAGAATTTAAAGGATAAAACATTTCTCTTCCTAGTATTCTAGTAGTGACACCTAATTATTCTCTAGTTATTAATAAGATGCAAGATCATAATAATGATGAATATAGTCAGGAGAAACATAAGTCTAATATGATAATTACAATATATAGTGCATTTTTTAAAACATATATAGATGTAAAATATGATAAGAATGGGATATCATATTTTTAAAACCAAGAGGATGACTATGATTATGATTATGATAATCCCAAATATTGGTATAATAATAACGAAGATAAAAATAATCAAATTAATGATTTTAAAAACAAAGATATAGTGAAAGATTAAATAGATAATGAACATGAGTTGTGGTATACATATACATTTTTATGAAATTTTCCATTCCATTATTTGATACATGACCTATTTGGGGGCATTCCATTAATGGATCATCATGTATTAGCAATAAAATCCATAGTACATAGTTTCTTGATGATTGATTGATTTTATTATCGATTCTATTCTTTATATTTTGCACACATGTATACACATGATCATACATAGACCTTACTTTTATCCCTTTGTTTTTTTTTAATTATTTGGCCATTACCTTTTGATTATCAATCACATTCTGAACATATTTGATAGTCATCCTACTACTTGATCATTTTTTAATATTGAATATTTATACAAACTGTGTCTTCCATTTGGGCTTACATGATTGCATACTCTGACTTCTACCTATTACCTAAGTACACAAATATTCCTACCCACTGGGGGTATGAATATTATTATCTCCACATATGATATTAAGCTACATTATTAAAAATAACACATATAGTGAGAGAATATTTATTTCTATCAATCCATCCACATTGTATTTTTATCACATCTAATGCACATGCATGGGTACATGTTGTGGATTGTTCCGATCCATCCATTTAATATTTTTTATAAATTCTTACTACCTATGTTTTTCAAATTTTAGATAGATAAAAATAAAAGAAATCAAATATATGAAAATACAAAACAATTCAAATATGTCAAAAAATACAAAAATATTTAAAAAGTTATTAAAAAAAGGATATGAGCATGGCAAAAGTTTCTAGTTAACTTCTTTACATATATTATTTATCATATATTTTATTAGATAGTATATTCCATTTTAACCACACATGCATTTCATGAAGTATATGAGTGTGATGCAAGACATACATATCATGCATGGATTCTTAGATGTTGGATTCCTTTCTACCTAATGGTCATACCTATGTTGGGGGTATCTTATTATGCATGTTACATTATAACATGTTATATCTATCAATGACATTTATACCATGTCAATCTACATATCTTTAAAATACATTTCCATTTACTCATATTTTACACTTTTCTAATTCAATATAATAATTTTTTATGATATGACATTGATAAACAAGGATAGTGTAGACTAGTTTTCACTTTTTCTATGCTCTTTTGATGTTAGTGTAGTGCTTTTTCCCACTGGGTTTTTCTTACACAGTCATATGGCCATTCTAAGCTTCCTTAGGTTAGTTATAAAGGGTCCATAAGATAATTATCTTTTATTATAATTATTTAATTATTAAAATTAGAGGCTTCCTCATGTTTCCCTAATTTACTTTATATGTACCTCATTTTTTATTTTTGGAAGGTTAATTGACTCATTAACATTTTGCAATAGATAGGTTAATGCATATTTCTTCCTCTATTAGAATTTTGGAGCTCTCTCTACAAGAATCAACATTGATTTTTTGAACATTATTTAAAGATCTTGGTAAACTCTTTCATGGTACCAAAGCTATCCTGACAGTCTCATGTATCAAACTCCCTGATAAGATCCTCCATGTATTCACCTTGATAGTTTTTATTCAGTCTTGGCTACCATTTTTGACCTTGGAGTCATTTTCTTAATCTACCTCAAAACTCATGTCAAAATGTCTTTGATGAAAAATCTATTTACATATATTTTTTGGGTTTTTTGAGATCTAAAATTGGTTATTCTTAGTTTTTTGAAAAATTTCATAGATTTTTCAAAAAATATATTTCTTCTATCTGGTCAGACATCTATACAAATGAAGTAATACAACCTATAAACCCTGATTTACTCTCTATAGACCAAATCAAGTTCTTGAACTCCTTTGACTTCTCAAAACTCAATTACTTAGAGGTAATCAGGTTCTCAAAGGGTAATTACTTTATTCCAAACCAAATTAGGTTTTCAAAGTGCTTAAACTTCTCCAATGTAATTAATTATCAGTAATCGAGTTTCTCAAGGGTGAATACTTGAAGTAATCAAGTTTCTTCGACATGACAACATACTAGTAGACTAATTTAAGCTTTCAGGGTAGTCTTACTTCTCTAAGAACCTGATTGACACTAGTTTTACCCATTCAGGTTTATGGAGGTTGAATACTTATTACTCATTACTTGATTTATAAGTAATAAGTCATGATGTTTGAAGAACCTGATTTACACTGAGCAAGACCATTTGGGTTTGTGGAGGTTGACTACTTATTACTCATTAATTGATTTATAAGTAATAAGTCATGTTGTTTGAAACCTAATTTACACTGAGCAAGACCCATTTGGGTTTATAGAGGTTTCCTACTTATTACTCATTACTTGATTTATAAGTAATAAGTCAAGCAACTAGAAGACCCTGATTTATACTAAGCAAGACCCATTCAAGTTTGTGGAGGTTGACTACTTATTACTCATTACTTGCTTTATAAGTAATAAGTCAAGCAATTGGAAGAACCTAAATTACACTAGAAGACCCATTCAATTTTCCAAAGAGATTTTACTCATTACTTTTTATAAGTAATACAACTGTAAGAACCCAAATTTAAGCAACTGTACAAACTCGTATGATGTTTAGGAGGACATCAAATTTTAGCTGAAAGCTAATGAAGAAATAGAGTAAATTTATTTCCTTTTTTGGATTTTTGAATGAAAAAAATGAGTATGGAAAAGAAATTTCCATTTTTGGAAAGGGTCCATGAATATGTGGGAGTAAGAACTAGTAAGTGCTATAAATTTCAATTCATTGCTCCTTTTTGGGTGCTAATTTTTTTTAAAGTGCATATTTTTTGAGCTCTATGCATTGGTGACATTGTTTTAGGACTTTTGTAACATCCATTTTTTACATGGTGTAATAGTTTAAAACTCTCTTCAAAATTTTATACCTTTCTTTTTGGATGAATTATCAATAGTGCTCGATGTTCCTCTTATACTTTATCACATTGATTACTCATAGATGCATTTTCAGTTGTGCCTGATGTCCAAGACTGAGTGTGTGTGCATTATAAATTTAGGGGGGTATTCTTGATAGTTTAGGGGGTACATGTACTATGTGATTTCTATTTTTTATTTTATTTTAATTTTATAATTTGTCTCATTCTAATCTTCACTAATGGATCTAAACATCAAACCACTCTTACCATTTAACTATCTAGAATGGAAGTCTAAAATATAACTCACTTTGATAAGTAAAGGACTCTATCAGATTACTATGGGTGAGGAGATTGAGCCATCTACAGATGTAGAAAAGGTTAATTGGTAAAATAGATCTAACAAGGCCTATGGGTTTCTATGCCTATCAATGTCTTCTAACCTCTTGTTTCATGTTGAATCTACAAAAACTTTGAATGAAGTTTGGACAATCTTAGACAAGATTTTTGGAGTACAAGACATCATGAGGGGTCATGAGCTAGAGAATGAGCTCATCACATTGAGCTCAGGTGACTATGACGCCCTACAAGACTTATTTACAAAGTTCAAATCACTGAGAATATAGTTGAAATAATGTGGCATTAATAAAATAGATGACCAATTGATTCTATCTATGCTTGTAAAATTGGGTCATGACTATTCAGTTTTTGTCTCTACATTTCATGCTACCAAATGTGTACTTGGATCCACTTAGAAAATTCCATCAATTGATGATTTTGTTTTCGATATGACTTGAGAGCAAGATAAGTTGGTTCAAATAGGTGCACTAAAGTCTTCAAAATCAAATGCCTTGTCAATCAAGATAAGAAAAAGCCTTCAAGTAATGGGAAATAGGAGAAGAAATTAGTATAAACCTGATCATGAGCACAAGAAGAATAAAAAATTAGATGCCAAGCTTAAGGCATCATTAAATGAGTTCTCATCAAGTGGGAAACCTAAGAAGGAGAAACTCAAATGCAACTTTGATAAGAAACTTAGGCATGATGAATCCCAATTCATGAAAAAGAAGATTAACACCTTGATTAAGATGCTTGAGAAGAACAACATCAGTGTTCTTGAATCCTCATCTTAGAACACATCAACATAAGATTCCACAAAAGGTAAAGATAGAAAAAAGGATAAAAACAAGGGTAAGGCACTTGTTGTAGTAGCTTTTCAACCTTAGATTTGGGTTATTTATTTGGGTGTTTCTTATCACATGGCTTCTTTAGAGGATCTATTTTCAAAAATAAAGTCATGTTCTATACTTTCAATTCTCATGAATGATGACACTTTGATATAATTCAGTGGTAAAGGATCAGTAGAAGTGATGGGACCTTCGAAGATGTTTTGTGTGTTCCTTCACTATCCACTAATCTTTTGTCAGTATATCCAACATCAGAGATTGTAGATATTCTAACCAAGCCTTTCACATAGAGTAAATTTGTTCATCTATGAGATCTCATTGGGGTTAGGGTTGCTCCACCTTCTTTTTCTTCCTATGGAGGTTCATCACTATGTACTTGGGTACCTCAATAGGCTTTCAATGCCAAGATCCAATTCTCATCTCACCTAAGCTACGCTTAAAGGGGGTGTTAGTGTAGTGATTTTTCCCACTGGGTTTTGCCTACATGGTCATATGGCCATTCTAAGCTTCCTTAGGTTAGTTATAAAGGGTCCATAAGATAATTATCTTTTATTATAATTGTTTAATTAAGAAAATTAGAGGCTTTCTCATGTTTCCCTAATTTTCTCTATATGTACCCCACTTTTCCTTTTTGGAAGGTTAATCGACTCATTCACATTTTGCAATAGACAGGTTGATGCATATTTTTTCCTCTGTTAGAATTTTGGAACTCTCTCTACAAGAATAGACATTGATTACTTGAACACTATTCAGAGATCTTAGTAAAATCTTTCAGATGTTGTTTACATTCTTCATGATAGGATAGACATTGCTTAATTGTTATATGTTTCTTGTGAAATATTCAAGCATGTCCATTTGATTGTGGACCTTGGTCCTACATTTTTCTTGTATGTGAAACATTTTAACATTTCCATTTTTTGTGGCCCTTCACCCTATATGTGTAATGTTTACTTGTATACATGAAATTTGAACATGTACCTTGTTTGCAACATTATTAGTGTCTTTTTTTATGGCCCTTGGCCTTTTTCTTTTATGACATATTAATATCCATTGTATATAAACCTTGGACTTATTTTATGACATTGTGTGAATTTATGCTTGTCGTGGTTGTTGAGATTGATTAGTGATGTCATGATACATATCATGCACTTTTTACTTTGATTTTATTTCAAATATGGCCATTTTACTTCATGCCTCATTTTTATATCTATTTATACATAAAACGTGGACACCTCACATTAAATATGTTACATGCATGTTTTAATGAAAACTACATTACTATGATGGAATACTCTCCACATAATGACATAATTATACATGATTATATCTTTATCACATGATACACTTATCACTTATTTTGACATGAGTGACTGGCATAATAATGGGCTTGTATTAGAGATCCAA
Source organism: Torreya grandis (assembly GCA_037957365.1). Taxonomy (NCBI): domain Eukaryota; kingdom Viridiplantae; phylum Streptophyta; class Pinopsida; order Cupressales; family Taxaceae; genus Torreya; species Torreya grandis. Next base: position 666,696 of record JARHVA010006071.1, on the reverse strand, counting down.
ATCCTTCGTGATTAGATAAAAATCATATTCAAGATAGAGTTAGGTTTCAAAGATTCAAAATACAAGTTTTCAAATATTCAAAGTAAATCAGAGATAAGATTTTGTAGAATATAGGGTTCAAATATTCAAAGTAGTTTATAAATAAAACACATGACATATATTGGGAAATTGATATGGGGGCATATGATATGCATATACACTCACATTTAATACACTGAAGTACATAATCATACCCACTTGAATCCATATGCATGATCATATGTAAAACAATTATAAAAAATTTATAGTTTTCACATAGAGTTACAATTGAGCATATCAATGATGACATTCTATTTCATTATTCATATATTAATGGGGCATGATACTTGTTAATGATTGTATACACATTTTCAAAATTTAAAATCCATGATACTATTTATGCACATATGCATTCTCAAAGATAAAAATGCATGATACTTGTTCATGCAAATATAGATTTTGAAAAGTTCAAAGGGCATAATACTTGTTCATGCACATTTTCAAAGTTCAAAGTTAGTGTTTAAAATAAAAAATTCAAAATGGAATTGAGGTCATTATGGGGGAATGAATATTATCATTCTATTTTGATCATGTAAATAGAAACTAGATCCATATGCAACTATGTGATTCAATCTATTACATTCAATATACATTGGAGTCTAGTGACATTGAACAACCTTGTCATTATTTGTACTTATACCATTGTGTAGTTCCATATTATTTTAATTATGATGCACATTTTATTTTAGTTAAATTAAACATCTTTGAAATCCCTTTTATCAAACCCATTTTAGTTACACCTTCTTATGGATTAGTGCATTGATACTTATCCTAATCCATGATAGGTGGAACATGTAGTTTTTCAAATAAATGGATTTATTAGTTATTAAAAGTTAGTGATTTATCATTCTCAATTCACCATTAGTTAAACATAATGAACACTATCTCAAATTGGTTCAACAAGAGGAAAATCATATCTAATGTTTCACCATCTATTACAAGTTATAGATCAATGTGATTTAATCTCCATATATGTGTACTTATTCCTTGTTATAATTTATTTATTTTTTAATTTTCAAATTTTATATTTTTAAAATTTAAAAAATAAATAAAAAATGACTACTTTATGTGTTTTTGTAGGGTTTCCTAAAATTATTTCTATGCACTATTGGAGTATCCTATCCACTACAAATTATTTTATACAAACTCAAGTTTAATTATTTCACATTTATTTTTTAAATTACATTACAATAAATAGGGGGATGTAGATAAATAAATATGGTCATGTGTACTTTATAATGTCAATTATTGACACATCCTAAAACATTTGACTTAAACTCATATACATGTCTCTTTTTCTCCATTCCATTAAGCATGTTATCTATATGTGGGTTTGACCATTTGTTCCCCATCTCTACTACAAAATTTTCTAATTTAATGATCAAACCTATATTAAATCACACTTAAAAATTTTCCAACTTAGGACATCCATCCATGAATCTCTAGGATAGGTCCCTGCTTGTCAAGCAGGTCTACTTATGTGGACCCTTCCCCTTAAAGTGTCCACATACCGCACCAAATAACAACTAGTTTTGAAATTTACAAATACTATTTTGGATGTCACTAAACATTACATTAGACTGGATAATGGAAAGTATCAAAAGGTTTTTCTATAAATAAAATGAAAGGTAATTAATTATTCATAGCTTGGTATTATCTATTGAGCACTTACACACTATTGCACATTGATAAAAAAAATTCCCTATTCTTCCCAAAACTCAAGATCATTCAAAATGAATATTCATAAGCCAAGTCTAAAGAATTTAAAATCAATTCAAGGACTAATATTGTCAAGTATCAAATCCACATTTCTAGCTACATACATATAAATAAGGAGTACAATTACATAATTAATATATGTGGGATAACTACGTGTGGCTTGATTTCTCTCTTCAAATTATCTAGACACTTAGGAAACATTAGATCATCAAGGTGGTTATTAAGGTTAGTTAACCCCATTACACTCACCCTCTCTTTTGGAAGGGTTTAGATGTCACAAAGACCTCTAGGGTTTCCAAATAAAATAATAGGCAAAAATAATATCCACATGACACAAAATAAATTTAAATATCTAAGACCAATCAAAATAGACATATAAGGTAGGATAGGTACAATTATATTACAATCAATGTATACTTATGTTACAATCAATGTAAACAAGTCTGTAGTCAAAGCCTTATCTAACCTCTACTATTTCACATGGAGGGTGTTTTTATATAGGAATGTTATCATATTATGTTTCCAAACCTACACTATTATATTTATTATTTTATCTATTTTTCACTATCATTTATCAGTCACAACCAACTAGGACAAGTTCGTGGTCAACATACATGACAAACCTATGTTGGTGTCTAGGGAGAAAAGACATGTTTACAAATAATTTTAAATTATGCTGTTAATCAAACATAGTCACAGTTCTATTTTGTGTTGGTTTACATTGTCATGTATTATAAGAAGACAACATAAATCCATATTTAAGTTAATTTCATTTATTATTAGTTTATTTTTAAATAGAAAATTTCCATATTAAGAATTTATAAATAATAATTGTTAAAAATTTCATATATTTAACATTTTGATCTCTTCCCAATTTGCCACCTATTAGATAATAATTTTAATAGTCAAGTTAAAAATAGGGTAAAACACAAAATTTTAAGAGGTATACCATAAGTACTAATATAAAAATTCATCCCAAAAGAAGGGGAGTGAAAAAAGAGACAAAATATTCACAAAGAAACTAAGGTTAACTAAAATATGCTATAGAATATGAAAAATAAACCCAAAGGTGTTACCTAAGTTCTAAAATGTAAATTTAGGTTGTTTAAAAGTGAAATAACATGTGAACAATAAAATTGAAGGTTCTACCTAAGATCCACAAGGGAGACTAAGGATGATTGTAAATCATCCCAAAAGAGGGGGAATATAAAATGCTAAAAAGTAAAACTTAAATGATACACAAAACATCTATAAGGAAAGGTCAGTTAGAATATAAATCATCCAAAAAGAGAGGGAAAATAAAATTTTGAAAATTATAACTTGAAGGTGCTACCAAATATCCACAAGGGAAACTAAGTCAAACTATAATCGTGCAATATAAAGTTGTAAACTAAAAGTCATGATGGAAATAAAGCTCAAAAGGAACATAGGTAAAATTATAAAGTATCATAAATTCTAAAGATAATGTAACATCAAATCAAATTATGTAACACGTAAGTATATTTGTCTCTACAAGTATGTGTGAGATAAATGTGTTTATTTGTAAAGATGTGAAAGACTATATGTAATTGCATCATTTTAAATATGAGAGATAAATAGTTTAAGAGGATGAGGATAGGCATCTGATATGCCCAAAAAGTGTGCATATGGGTATGGATGGCCATAAAGAGATACCCTAAAGGCTAAATTGGGAAAATGGTAGGCATCACAAGATGCCCAAACATGTGTAGTAAGAAAAGGCTAAAATTATAAAATGTGAACATAAGTGTGAAGAAAAGGACAGGCATAAGAATATGCCTTAAATTGTATGAATTAAGTGGATTAGAGTGAACCTAAAGATTGATATGCCTAGTAATGATGTCAAATTATATGTAAGTTTTTATTTTAATAGGGAATGTTTCATCTCAAAAAAATGAGATATTTGAGAGGTGATATAAAATTTTGTTATATGGTATTAACTAAGATGATATAGTTTAATGAAACATGACTAAATTAAATTATATTAACCAAGACAGTACATTATTATGAAAAAAGCTAGAATGAACAATATTAGGAAGATCAATACAAATGGCTGAAATATAGGTAAAATGATTGATACATATATGATCAGGTATAATAGAAAGTAATTTTGTATTAAAAATTCAAGTGACATATTCAATACCATTGTAAATTTAATGGGATGCTAATAAAATTGCATCAAAACTATCTAAATTTTGTTTGATATAGCTGGAATAATTTTAAGGTGATAGGATAACTATATCAATAATCCATAATGTTTGGTAGATAGCATTAAGTGAAATAAATGGAACTATATTATCACTTAGTAATGGTTGGTAGAACATACAGTCAGGTAAAAGGGGAAGAGCTATATTGGCACATTTTGAGTCATGGCTAGTGTAGGTGTTTATAAAAGGAGGTAGAATCATAACTATATAGGAATTTTTTAGGTCATTGCTAGTATAAATATTTTTAATAGGAGGTAGAATTAAAACTGTATTCACACTTTTGAGGTCATGGATAGTGTAGGTTTTTATAATTGGAGATATAATTAAAACTATATAAACACATTTTGAGTTATGGATGATGCAATTTTTTTAAATAGGAATAATCGTATCGACAAATTTTATATCATGGCCAATGCAGTTAGATAAAGAAGGGGAAATTTTATCATTACATTTTGGGTCATGGCTTGTGTAGTTTCTTATATAAAGAGGATGAATTAGAAAAATATTAGCACTTTTGATGTCATGGTCGATGCACTTAGAGAAAATATAAGGTAGAATTACAACTATATTGACACATTCAAGATCATGGCTAGTGCAATTGACTTTAGGAATTTATAATTGAATGGTATCAGATTGGAAGATAAATTTGGAAAAAATTGATTGTAGTAGTGATTTGAGTAGGTTATAAGAGGTTGAAGCTAAAATTGGACCAATAGGATAGGTATTAATATTCATATAATCTCTAGGGTCATAATCACTCATAATGTATTTTTGAATAGGCATTTTAACTAGGTTCTCTTTATAACGTGAGTGGTTTACAAAATTTGGTTGTAGAGCATAAGTTTTAATGTGAGGTGAAGCTTGATGATTCATCCATTGAAACTATTTCAAGGGTGGGATAAAGGGTGGGTTTTAATTGATATAATCATCCTCATTACTACATGAATCAAGTGAGGGATGTTATAAATGGAATAATCATAAGTATTTTCATCCATGCACTAATAATCATCAATGGTAACATTCATTATCATGCTAGGTTATTTACCTCCACCATAATAATCCTTATATATGGGATAATTGTTGTATTTATTTTCAAACATGTGATAATTGGATAAGGTAGGATCATTATTATACTCATATGGATTCTTAAAAAATAGAGGACGATAGTGATAATCTTCAGTCCCACTATAAGCATCATCATTGGGATATTCATTCTATTAATAAGGATTATCATAAATGGGAGGATGATCATGTAGATCTTTATCAATGATATAAGTTTTAAAAGTGAGGCCATTAGGATCTTCATTAGCATAATAATAAATGGGAGGACCATTTTGATAATCCTATATTCCACTATAGGTGTCATCATTGGGACATTCATCCCATAAATAAGGAATTTCCTAAGGGGTAATATCATCATGGGGATCTTTGGCCATATAAAATGGATTAGATTAATTTCACCATGAGCATTTTCCTTTAATGGTGATCAGGGAAGATAAAAATAAGTTACCCATGTAAATTAAAAATGGGCTAAGGTTCACTAAAAATACCCTAGGAGGGGATATCATTGTAAAATTATTGAAACTCTAAGAAGCATAAATTATAAAAAATGACAAGTGGTGCTTATCAAATTGGAAGATCTAAAAATCAAGATATGGAAATAAGAATAAAATTTAAACAATGGTGGTATAGGATTCATGTCATGTTCAAAATAATGTATGCAATGGATAGGATGACCTATAACTATCTTGTATCTCTTAATAGACCAGACTCAAATAATGTCATAAAAATAGAGCTTGAATATAATTGGAATGTGGGTAGGGACATATGATAACCATAGACCTAACATTTTTTAGTCTAAAATCAAATTTCAAGAGGAAAGGGTTCCAAATAATGTGCCAATGACATGGGGTATAGATCTCACTAGGGGTCAATGTATATAATTGATTGTATCATAGGTGCTAAATGGGTGTGTCAAGGATATAATATATAAATCACATTTAAGTAACTATAAAAAAAGGAAAACCAAGATCCAAGATATATATAAATACTAAACTAATAATAAGGTGTTTGGTAAAATTGTAAACCATTGGGAACTCTATTTAACCTAAACTGATAAATGGAAATCCTAAGAAAACATATAATTATACCAACTTAATTGATATAAGGAAGAGCATATGTAAGGATAATAAACACATATACAATATAAATGAGCATATAAATATATAATATACTAAGTAAATAAAATAAATAGAGTAGGGATAGAGATACTTACATGTAGGTGGGTCCATTGATGCTTCAATCTCTACTTTGTCCATTATTTTGTCTACTAGAGAATTTGGTCCATGTTTGCCTTCATATATTCATGCACTTATCTGATCCCAAATTTAGTAAAAACTTGAGGTGCCCCTCCTAATGCATATGCCTATATTGATTATTGCATGCTCTGACATAATTCACCTCATGCACATGTTATCTCTTTGTTATTATTGTGTGAATCCATACTTAGGCAAAATTTGTGTATCAATATTGATACAATATAATATAGAAGATAAAAACAAAATTTTACTATCCAGGCTAATACATTACAATAAGACAAGCATGAAATATACTATATATGTCTAGTTGATATAGTAGGATATATGCACTAGAAAATATAAATGGAAAGTAGATGTAGATATAATATGGAAGAATATAGACTAGAGGTCATAATGATAGTAATGAAATAATTATTCAAGATTATTAAAAAATCTCTCTAATTTTACCATGATCCAATTCTAACTTATTTATGGTATACCCTTTAAGGCATGTGCTCATGGATATTGATGCACCAACAAGCCCATGCAAGAGAAATTATAAAGAAGTTGATAATGTTAAAAATATCAAGTGTATATAAAATACCCAACCACGTTCCCTTAAATATCATCATAATTATTTTTTGTAACCCTAAAATAGGTACATATGTAAGGGTGGAACCCCAAAATAGGTTTGTATACAAAGTGAAACTCCAAAATAGTCATTGTAGATTGATGTTAGATTTTTAAAAATATTATATAGTACCCTAAATCCTCATCATATAATTAAACAAATATTTTTAATGAAAAAATTCATTCCCCAATTCTTATCCATCCATATCTAAATTGGATATATTATTGCAAGATATTTCTAGTAATCTACTCAATCTGATAAATCTGATAAAATATTTTCAATTTAACCCATATATCTTATCTCATAATGTCATTTTGTTTGTTATATATTCATCATAATCATATATAATTACCCATATTTTCATTCCATATGTATCAATATTATCAATTTTTTTGTATATAAATCACATGATCTAACTCTAAATATGCACTATCTAACTATCATGGTCTAAATCTCTATGACACACCCACTATATACCCCTATTTTTAGATGAGTGATTAAGCTTTTAAGTAATTAATCTCAAAATAAATATATATGTATATATAATTAGTTAAATTACGTATACAAACATTATTATATATTTCATCATTCAATCACAAATGAAAACCATAATTTCATTAAATTTGGACATATTCCAATCTAGATTGAAAACTGAAACTATTATTGTTGGATTTTTATAGTATTAATAATTTCAAATTTATATATTATCAAATTCAAATTTATATATTATCAAATTCAAATTTTCAATTTATTGGAATTACATGTCATATTTTATGGATTCTAGTTAAAATCATTTTAGAATTCAAAGTTATTAATCAGCTAGTAGTAGATATTAATCTAGTTTATTGAAATAATTCAATGTTTTTTTCAAAGAATGGTTAAGTAATTAATATTTAATTTTGATATAATTGATTCAAAATTGATAAAATGTTCCTCCTCCAATTGTAAGGAGAGATCATTGCATATTAAAACTAACAAAATTCTCTAAAAAATCAAGGTTCTCAAACTACTAATATCATAATCATTATTTTAGGGAGTTTAATCAAGCTATTGGTATCATATCCAATTTGGTGGATCATGTAATTACAAAAATTTAATGTATTATATTGAATAATGATAAAAAATATTGGACTTTGATGGCCTCATTGATATTAATAATGATTTTTAAAAACACGATATTAACTCTCAGGCACGCTCAAGGAGGTTCGATAGTAATGATAAAAGAGTATTTAATCTCTCACACACTCAGATATGTTTGATAGCAATGTGAAAAAATATATTATTTACTCTCCCACACTTAAATATGATGGCAATACTATAAGGAATTATTTACTCTCCCATGCTTAGGATGGAAATCATATCAAGTAGTTATGACACCAACCCTCCATTCTCCATTAAATTATTCATCTTCATCAATTAAAAAATTGTCAAGATCTTTCAGCTCTAAAATGGTTCATTCCTCTTTCATCATTAAAAGCATGTCATCTCTCCCTTATTTTGATCCTCACACTCAACCTTCTTTCATAGATATGTAAAACTTCTTTGATGGTTATTTCATCCTCATAGGACTGATTTATCAAGCGTTGATGGTCTCTTGAGTCACATTTGACTAAACCTTCATGGAAAAAAAGGTGAGCCATAACCTAATCACTACTCTTTCCATAATTCTTCTAGATCTTATCACTCTCCAATTCATTATGATCCAGATGATGGGATAAGAATAGACTTTGCATGACACCAAAGAATTTAAGATGATTTGAGAGCTCTACCAACCCAATAAAAAGGTAAAATAATTCCCTTTAAGGTATAAAGGGTGCACAAAAAATGACTTGGATAGAGCCTTAAACATCGATCCAAGATCCAAGATTCTCAAAAATAAAGGAAAGCATCACATATCCTCCTCAATTCTCGCTCACCTTCAATCCATTGAGGTTAAGATAGATAAATCATTAGGCTAACATTCCAAGTTCAAATATTCTAATCTCAAGCATAAAGTCCTTATGAATCCCAATTTATCAACCTAAACTAAAGATAGAACCTTGTCAACTATTTTTTCAATGGGTGGAAGCTCTGTAGCTAGAGCAGGTAAGAAAAACATTGTTGGCCTTTTAAAGGACATTTTTGGATGACTGATCATGTTGGTCACCCTCTAGGTCTACCTTCAATCCAAACCATCATTTTAGCTAAAAATGATAATGGATAAACTTATCATGAATTAAAAAATGAATTTTTAATTGACTCAAGAGTTTTCTTGGATTCTCATGAGTAAGGACACACTAGGTGAATTCTACTCTCACATAAAGGCATTCATAGATTGATATGATGTAACTATGTTTGAGAAATAAAAAAACTTAAATAATCTAATTAATGTAATTTTGTTTTAATTATTCCTTCTTGACATTAAACTCCTCTAGTATACTCTTATTGAATATATTAATTTATTAATGTATTTAAATGGGTGAGGGATGCAATATAACCTTGTTACCATATCAAAAAACTACTTATCTTGACATGTAGAATGGGTATGTGCCCATTCTATAGAAGTCTATAAGAATATATTGGCCTCTTATATTTATAAGTGATGATATTATTATATTTTATATTATTAATGGGAAATAAGACTATGGAAACTTTGTTTATATTTTCCACACTTACTGTATTAGTCTTCAAAAATTATTCATAATTAGTATTCATATTTTTTGTATTTTTTAAATTATTGTTTGTAGTTATTTACAATATGGGGCATGGACATGATCATGCTAAATTTTCAAGATGATTATGTTTTTTGCATCAAGTTCACACTATTCATAGTCTTTAAATTAGTCATATTGTCCTTCCCCTCATTTTTTATGATTCCCCATTTATTGATTTATATTTTGCATTTTCACATGTATGGTGTTATGTTTAATTAATGATCTACTTAGAGGTTACCATTATTTCAAGTTGACTCATCAATTTACCTACTAAAAGATTTGTATTTGGTCACATTACTTTTTCTACTTAGGTGTATGACCTTAAATGCTATGGCATCTTTCCTCGACTCACTCATCATAAATTAATTTTTGTAGAATGGGCAAAATATACACATTACATAAAAATGTTATCAATTTATAATACAATAGTATCCACTTGTGTATAATATTAATGTGCCCATTCTACACAAAATGTAAATACTAGATTATTAATTAATAATTTTCTTGTTTTGACCAACACGTCTCTTTTTACATAATAAAATGGGTTCATGAAAGACAAAAATTTAATTTTTCCCCCTTTATTGAGACCAATTTGAACCTCATTCGATTTCAAAATCTTAAGCATTTGTCATATCACACTCTCTAAGTATTGTTTTTTCAGTTTTAATAAATCCCCATTTGTTTGTATAAAAATATCTTTCACTGGCTATTGGTTTTGAAGAGATGAGTCCCACCATGATTTGTAAAAAAAAACCCCTTCATATAAAACATGGAAGATGGGTAGTTCTTGAAGTTTCAATCCTAGAGTCTATTTGGCCTCTCCTTTAAGGATATTCAAATAGTTAAGTAGCCCTCCATTTATAGGTCATAGACCTATCAAATATATTATAGCACCTAGATGACTAATCAAATTAGATCTCACCACATGTACTTATACACATGGAATTTTCATCGTTGGCAGATCCCCAGGAGACCCAATCCAATCAGATATCACCACATTTAGTCATAAACTAGGAATTTTCAGAGCCTTTAGATGCTTGATCTAATTAAATATCACCATGTGTACCCATACACCCAGTTTTATTAGAGATATTAGAGTGTCAAGAGGTTTGATTTAGTCAAATATTGCCACATTTCTTTTCGTACACCTAGATAATTTTACACCTAAGAAATCTTTGTTGTGTCAACCCTTTACACTATAGTACACCTATGAAATCACCATGTTTGTATCCATGGGATGTTTCTAAAATATAATTTATGTTGTGAAATATATCTATGGATGTCTGATGTTACAGTATGATCTTAAGGTTCTACAGTTTTGCCTTTAATATGCTAAAAAATACAATGAATAATCATTATAACATTGTAAATGGATAAAGGTTGGATTGATACTACATAATAAAAATAAGACATGTGGATATTATTTAACATGGATTTTTATAATAAACTACTATGTAGCACATGAAAGAGATACAATTTCATATTCAATCTAAAAATATTATGATTAATTAATAAGATTATATGAAATGAGAAAAATGATGTAGACGACAATTCATAATTATTATTCTATGATTCATTTCATGTACATAGGCTACAATTTAAATTTCATTGAAATATTCAACTTATTTAGGTTTGGGTTGAATTAAATTTCATATCTAAATAGATCAATATGAGAGTGAAAACTTGAGTTAGATTTCAGACTAAGGCACCATTTTAAAATATGTTACTAGTAATTGAGTGGAAATAATATATCATCAATTATAGATTAATTATTCAACTTAATAGGCTGAAAATGTTATTTATAGGTAGAAAACAATTGTCTTTGTTTGTAAATATAGAAACAACTCCAACTATCAACTATAAAATTAATAAAATTCCATATAAATATGTAGCTTAGTTAGTAATATTTTATAACTTATACCATTCATTGTTATACTTCAAAATAATTACATCTCTCACTTTAAAGTTTAACAAAATATTATTGGGTTTGTATAAATAATTTTCTGTAACAAATAGAAATTATGTAATAATAACAGGATAACTCAATCAAAGATGTTAATTATTCTTTTTTATGTTTTCAAAGAGACAAATATTTGGGTGCATCCCCACATGATCTAACCATGTACATAAGTGTGTGAATATTTTTTTCTCAGAATGCAACATCCCATCAAATTTCCATCTTGGAGGTAATCCAAAAAAGAGGGATTCTTTTTTGTTTCAAACAAAACATGTTTGATCACTTATGAATAATATGTTGTCAATTCCATACAAGTGTGTGCACTTGTATATAACCTTTTCCATGTTTTTAATTTATATTAGCACAATATTTGCATTCTTTGATTTGATAAACTTGTCACTAATATCATATTATGATATGCCCCACATAAAAACAAATTCCACATTTCATATCAATTCAAAATGTTGAATAAAATAACATTGTATTTTTGAGTTCAAGTACATAAACCATAACCCAATATTAAAATGTTTCTTTACAGTCTTCAACAAGTTAGGGCTAAATGTACAACTGAAGTGTTTGTAACATGAATATGAAAAGTTTGGGTGTTTGGTTGGTGATCTAAATTTATTGGTCCATGGAACTAAAACATCACTCCTTATACTCCCAATATCAACAACTTCCTTTCAAATGGAATGATAATATCTAGAATAGTACACCAATACAATAATTATTTTTCAACAACTAGTCAATTAATAATATTTTATTAAAATAATTTTTTTGACACCACTGTGATAGTTTATTTTTACTACTTAATCTTCAAATGTAATTTAAAGATTCATTTGTTTATGATAAATTCATAGTTGAAAAAATGTTTGGGGAGAATCTCATAGTAGTAATATTTCTTGGGGCAAAATTCATTTTCTCAACATTACATGTTTATCAAAAAATCATGATCAATTAAAAAAACTTAAAACCTTAATATAATAAAATGCTAAAAAGTATTAATTTTTTTTTTATTTAAATTTAAACTATTATTAAATTTAAATTATATTTAATAAGCCTATTTTAGAACTGAACCAATTATGAATGAAAACATCTAACTAAGAATCAATATTAACATCAAATAGTAATTATAATTGAATAATTCTCAAAAATTTATTTTATATAATTAGTGTAAACTTAATTTCATTTATTTCCTAGTTCAGTAATTATTATAGACAAAGTTAGATCCTTTTTTCAAAAAAAAATTGCATTGTCTACATCCCCAATCAAGGCTAGTTGTGTTAACAATGTCGCCATTAGAATTTTTCCAGTTCTAAACTCTTTTTCAAAAAACACCTTTGTTGAAACAATACAATTTTATTGATGTACACCTTTGTTTAGTGGGTTGACTGTAATAGTGCTTGCATAATTAAAAGTAATTTCATGTTCCTTCCAAATCATGCCCAAATTATTAATAAATATTTCTACATTTTCTTCACAATGATTAGAACCCAAACAAAACAAAGGGAAAACATCCACTTCAACATTTATTAGTAATTTAATTATAGTTTTTTATACATTGACATTTGTATCAGATGTAGAAATAAATGCTAAATTGAAAATTATGAGAACGCAACCATAAAAAAAAGGTTCAAACATCCTCTTAGTTGTACCTACTCGTTGTTGGCTTAGATATAGTGTTATTAATTTTTCGAAGAATATTTTTGAAATAACATTCCTTCTAAGTCAAGAATAAGTAAATATTTTTTTGAAGGCACTATAGACAATAATAATTTTGAGATTTAATTTTACATTCAAATTATTTTTGAATGTTTTTTATATTTGATAGGTGAATAATAGGTTTATGGAGAACCTATAACTGAGACAAAATATATAACAATAAATCTAAAAATGAGTGCCTCAGTAGGAAACCTATGCAAAACAAAACATCCAACATGCATAAACATCCTACCACCAGTAAAGACCAAACAATAAACATAACTATTTCTATGAAGCATCCACACAATAATAGATAGACAATAACCCTCCTAGGAGGGTCAAGTGGGACCAGACAAAGTAAAGGTAGGACACCATGAAAGAAATAATAGGTGGCTCAACCAAGCCTACCAAAAGAAATGATCAAGTCAACAACTAAAAAACAAATAGAAATAGAGAGCCTTCAATAAATCCTCTATTTCCTCAAAATTGTATCACATCAATCAAAAAATAGCAATCCTCCTTAGAGGAAAATGTGGACCCAAATATACTATAGGTAGCTCAACAAAGTAGAGTACATACATTTCAGAACATGCCACCATTTTTTGCAAAACTATTGTTCACACAGTTCACTCCATGTCTTCTACGAGACTTCTGCATAGGGGCCCCCTAAAGGAAGGGTCATGCTGGAGGGATGGACTTCTGTTCTTATTCCATTATTCTTCCTCCATATATTTGTCCACCCCCATTTCTTCTATAGGTTATATGTCAATTTACGAAGAGTTTTCAATTGATTTGAAGGGCTTGGATTTGTCTTCAACTGAAGAAATGACCAGTTATTTTACCCTTGGTAATATATTATATAAATTAGTTTCCCTTGAGTGAATAGGGGCCTCTAAAGCTAAATTTGAAACCCTGTCACCAAAATTGAAAGGGTTATCCTTAGAATCACCCTTTATGTGAGGTGCTTGAGTAGGGTCCACATTTTGTAGAGAAGGTTTAGGTTCATCAGAAGTTAAGTTAGAGTCATCACTCATAGGTTCCAAAGCATTCACTTTGATTTGGGTAATGCATAATTCTATTCACCAAGAATTTTCCTTATTTCTTGTATGGGTGCAATAGTCTTTAGTCAAATGTCTTGTGTTAAAATATCTTATGCAATGAAATGGAAATCCTTTGTAATCAAGTGGTTGGGACCATGAGTAGTTCCCTATTTACAAAACTACTTTTTTAGCAACATCCTTTGAGGTATTAATGTTAACCAGTATCCTGGCAAAGGTAGTGTGAGAGAAGGACGTGGTGTCTGGATGTATTTTTAGAAACTTACCTAGGGAGTTACCTATGGATTTAAAGTTGGGATCATACCAAAATTAGAGAGGAAGGTAAGGGAGGTGTATCTAGATTGGTATCTCATTTAGGGTTTTTTTAAGAGGGTCAAATAAGGGGGACTAGGGTTTCATGATAGGGGGTGGTGATTCAAATTCCAAAATCAACTTTGAATCAAATCTTTCTCCTTAACATAGTAAAAAATAACAATAAAAAATCTCTTGGCAGTTGGATAAATTTCTTATGTACCTTGAAGGAGGTGTTGCCAAAACTCTAAAATCTAAGCATGGAGGTCAAGTGGAGTTTTGGCTAATGATTTGAATATATACACGTAATAACATTGAAAGAGAAGAAATCTTCTTGAGTGAGTATTATTTATTATCATCCATGTCAAAATTCACAATAGTAGTGGGAGAAGTTAGTTTGAAAGGCTTTGGGGCTGATCGATATGGTGGCTTAGAGGTAACCTCAACAAAAAATTTACCTTTGAGATTTGACTTTCCAAAGCATCCAACCCAAGAATTTGTATTCCCTATCAATAGGAGGGACCAGATTTGGGTCGAGCTCCTTATTCATAGTGAAAACTAACATCATTGCATTATGTCAATCCTTTATTGAGCAAGCTCCTTTGATGGTGAAGTTGTTTAGAAGGACATGGGAGTTATGAACTAAACTTGTGGATCTATTTACCCCCAAATCATTCTTGGACAACATGACTACCCCTTGGACTGTTATGGAGAAGGACGGGGCATTGGGGAGCAAGGAATGGATAACAAACCATGTCTGGGAGGTACCCAAGTTTGACAGACCAGGAGAGGAAGAATTTAAATTTCCATTGAGTGAGAGGGATAATAGAGCCATTGACATTATAGTTATAATTCTCTAAATTATTTTGAATTTTATTATACTAATATGCTAGTTAATGTTTTACTTGCATTCTTAAGAATTTACACAGATTGTACATCATCTCTAGTTAAATCTACACAATTTTAAAATTAAAATTATTTAATGTTTTAAAAACATAATCAAACTAATTATATTGGGACTTAATGATGAAGTTTTCAATAATTGATTGCTAATTTAAATAATAATTAATTCTTATTTGTGAGCCAAGTGTGAAATTATCAATACATATTCTAATGTAATTAATGTGCTTACCATAGCCAATTGCATGTTATATTGAAGTTAATATTTCTTTTTAGATGTGTCCTCTAATTATTTACTTGTGTCCCTTTAAGATAAATTTGAGTATTCATTTAATTCATCATTATTTTTAATGGCTTAAAATTTTCTATCAACATGAAACATACAAGTTTAGAATGGGAATTTAAAATTATCTAGAGTGGGTGGTTTCCTGTAACTTGTAAAATTCATTAATAAGTCTAGTATCTAAGATCAATGAATGTATATTTTAAGAAACAACACAATGTTATACATAGTTTAGTAGTTAGTAGTATATCATGTATTTAAAACTTACAATCCAAAGGATTGACTTCAACTATGAAAATAATTTAGTGTGTAACTATGTAAATTTAATAATATAATTATCAAATCATATACTTATTGAGGGGTTTAATGAGACATTTGTAGTATAATTGAAGCATCATATCCTAATTTGGATTTTCATATTTAAATTTGTGACAACTTGTATCACATTTATACCTCCATAAAGTAATAAAAGATGGGATGCGTATGTCCTTCATATTGAAAGGATGTTCCCTAAAAACTAACAAATATCTCATACTTGAAAGGATGATCTGATTCACAATGTCTAAGGGATCAGTGTGTGACCAATCAAATTCTATTCCCACTTCTTCATCAACCTTGTCTTTTGAATCATGGAAACCATAAATAAAAATATCACTAACAGTCCTTCAAACCCACCTTCCTCATTCAAAATCATGTAGTATCCTTTAGAAATAATTTCATTTTTTTCTTTAGACTTTTATAGGTAGATGTGTATATAATTATGAAACAATTAATCTTTGAGAACTAGAACAAAAACAATTCACACATAATTTATTTCACTTGACCCAATGCGTGAGATTAAATCTATAATATCACAGTCTAACATCAGTGACAATTTACAAAAATATGAAATAACCACTTTTAGACTAAGATAAATATGGTGTTCTACTGCTCCCAATGTTCTACCCAATATAAAATGAAAATCAAATCGACATGTGAACTGCTCAATATCATCCTCCCTTTGTAGAGATTTTTTGTTAATTGATGATACATACAATTCCATGAGGTTGATGGAATCCTTTGATATTGTTCCATTATCTTTTATGTTTGTCTGGATCCCTTGTCTTGTTTAATTTATTTTTATTTTTCTCTTTGCATTTATGAATTCTTCAAATATTTGAACAAATTGAGTATCATGCATGCAAAATAAATATTCACATTTGATGCATCACATCCCAAAAAAGATACTTCTTTAGGAACCTATGAATTCAAATAGTTTATAATTTTCACCCTTGAGATTCTAGTCTACTTCACTAGTTTGAGATAGGCACTATAAATTTTATACCTCAACAGCAAGGTCAATAGTCACATTCAACCAAACTTGTCCACTCATAACTTTATCTATGAGTACATTTAATTATTTTACAAACATACCCCTTGTGCCTCTAAATAAACCTATTATAAATTTATACAATGAATTTGGCTTTAAATCTGGGTCATTGTCTTTCTTAGAAAATTTTATGCATCCCAGCATTTGTGTAGAGATAAAAAAAACAATAACCCATTTTTCCCAATTCTCAAGAAGAATGAGAAATGAAAACTTATCACTAAGGTTGTCCACTTTTTTTTCAAAAACATTCATAATCTCTTATTTAAATGCATGTATGAAAACACAAAAATAATTCACATTAATTAGGCATCTAGAATAATTAAATGAATATTTTTTTGTTCATTTTATTATTAGTTGAACTTATTTAAATATTTGAATTACATTCTAGTTACCTACCTTTTCATTGCCTAAACTAGTGTTGTGGTATTTTTTCCATGATCCACAACACCCATCATTTGTACAATTGGTCAATACTATTTGTTAGAACCTATGATTTGTTGACCATATTTTTTTATTTATAGATACTGATTACCTACTCTATTGTGGCTTTGGTATAAATATTATGAGCTAACCTTTATTTTAATCTATCATGAAAAGAATCAAAATCATATTGTTTTAAAATAATTTCCATAGTTATAATGGTATGTTTTCCATCGATGGTGTATAAATTATTCTCTATATCCTATAATTCATGCTTGATCTCAATGTCCAAGATATCACTAGTTACTTTTCTGAAGGGAAGCAATATTACCTCCCACTGAAGAGGCACATGATGTATACACATAATATTTTCAAAATTTTATCACTTACTAACACTTTGTATCTTGTAGGAACCCATCGAGTCTCAATATTTCTGAGTGCATACCTTAATGGGTGTATCGAGAAAGGGGTGGGTAGACCATTGGTGCTTTGTAACATTGTTGTGCCTTTTGCCACTTTTTATCTACACACTTATCTCCTAAAACCATTTACCTTAAGCTTGTTAATCTATATTATGCCCATTCTAGGCATTTACTATATTTTATCATCTTTTTCCTCACCTAAATCTCATTTTATCAGTTGGATGTATTAGGTTGAATGGGTTGACCCTATATAGTTTCAAAGTATTTTTCACTTAGGAGTTAGTTGACCTTTGGTTGACCTAGTGAATTATTGTCTAAAATTGTGCTAGGTCGACCTTATCAGCCAAGATTTTTGGAAGGGTTTAGGGTTAAATCCACCTATAAATACAAGTTCATTTCCATCATTTGAGAAAGAGAAGAGAAAGAAGAAATAAGATTAAATGAACATTTTCTTATTGACCATTCTACTTGAGCAATAAAGCTTAGGGTTCCATATTTTCTCTGGAGATATAGATCTTGCCTTGTGGAGAAGTCTTTTGGATACATTCATAGGTTGTGTATCCTATAGATGATTTGTCTTTGTCATCGTTACATACCACAACAACCTCTTACGAAGCACCTTGGCTAAGGGATAGATTGAGGGTCAATGAGTTCATCTTCAAAGGTAAGTTTTATTAACGTTATTTCTCCTTTGTAAGAGTAGATAGATATGCATTTATGCTTCTCTTCCATGTATTACGATTACATATACATTGATATGAGTATATGTCTCCTTTACATGTTTAGTTTTATTTTTTCTAACCCCCACTTTGTGCCACAAGCTTTGGTGAGCACTAGATTAAATTTACTTTACTTGTTATTAGTTTAGGTGAAATATCAAAACCTAAGAACCCTTTAGGGTTATTTCATAATTGTGTTAGACTAGAGGCTTTGGAACCCTTTTTAGCATAGTTTATTTTGATAAATGATCCCGTAATCAGGTCTATCAGATCCCCATATTGGTCATGCTCCTTCTTAACAAATGTATTCCCAATTGGAAGTGTAGGTATGCTCTATCTTCTCTAAGTTAGGATTGATTTATATGCATGATACATTTTTATTGCATACACCTAGTGAACCCAATGTGAACTAACCCTTGAAGATTTTTTTCACTTATTTTTCATTATTTTTATCATATATTTACCATACTAGGTTGACTGCATTGACATAATTCTAACTTTTGTGGATAGGTTTAACACACAGTCATATCTAAATGACTCTATTATTTTTGTGCAGGTTCATTTTTAGGTATAGGCTACTGGATCAACCCAATCAACCTATTACAATTTTTTAGATTTCTAGTCCAGACTACTAGCTTGACCTAGTCAACCTTGTACATTTCAAGTACTTAGCAATAGGCTTCTATAAAGCTAGATCAACCCAGTCAACCTTGTTAGTAGGATTTGCAGTCATTTATCAAGGTTATTTGAAATCAATCTCATTTATATACATATTTAAACTCACCAAGGTTCCTTTCTATACTTTTTCTCTTTTCTTATAGTCTTTCCTTTCATATTTTGTGGTCTTTAAAACTACACATGTATAGTCAAATGGATCAAACATGTCAACCCAGTTTTATATTCTATGTGATGTTTGGATATCTAAGTTAACTCTATCACACATGTTCATTTTTAGACCTTTGATTCCACTATATAGAGGAGACATTATCGACCCTGTTATGTATTATGTGCATACATGATTGACGACATCAACACTATACTATGTTTTGAATTTAGAATTAACCTTTATATGCTAGTAATTATCTCACACTTTCATTCCTTATTTTTTGCATTCTTAGAATAGATCACATAGTCTAATTAGGTGGTTTTCAATTTACCATTTAGTTTCACTATTTTTAATTTTATGCACACACAACCAAAAAACAATATCTTAATAAGTATTTTAATAATTTTCTACCCAAGGCCAACCTACTTGGATTTCATCACCAAGAGGGAAGTTGACTTGGTTTTCTAACCAAGTATAAACACGTGATTATTGGTATATTCTGGCTAAGCACCCAACACCCTTATCATTGTGGTGTGTGAAGTGAGGGGATAGGCCCCAATACTAAGCATATACCATTTCCAATATAAATCCATTCCAGTCCAAACATCTTGAAACTATCTTTAGATTACTTTCTAGTTCCTTACTTTTAGCCAAATTCCTATCACATTTAAAAATATATTTTAATAATCTCAAATAACATTTAGGTTCACCATCTAGTTAGCTTTTAATTTTCAAGTTGATTGTTTTCTCTTTGCTTAATTATATTTTTTAATACAAAAACTTTCATTATCTAGCATTGGTTCAAGGATTTATGTTGTATGCCTCAATTGGATCAACCCCATTAGTCCAATTGATTGTTTGTTTCCCTTCAATTCTTACTTTTCAAAAGACTTGCAAAATTATTCTTGTCTTAGTGCATGGTCATTTTAGTTTACACATTATATTGTAGGCTTTCTAATTTTGCCTATCTATTGTACTTGGTCAACCCAATCAACCCTATACACTTTTCAGCCTCTATTTGTTATGCTAGGTTGACCTAGTTAGCCCTATTATTTATAGGCCTTTTTTTCTATGCTAGGTTGACCCAATCAACCCTTTACTATTTATGTTACTTATTGTTTCCTTGATTTTGCATTTTTTACCTAGTTTTAGTCCTTTTCCTTCATCATGAATTTTATATTAGAAGACAATACTGAGTTGAATTCAAAAAACATAATGAGTTTTACCAACCCTCATAGGATATCCCATATGTAGATTAGATATCCTCTCTTAGATGAGAGTAAATTTCACATATCCACTCACACAATAAACTATGGTACCCCTCCTCATTCTTCTTCATATCATAATCCTCTATTTTCCCTATAAGATCAACCCAAATTAGAGTATACCCCTGAAATGCTCTTCTTTATCTATGAATTTCCTCAACATCGAGGAAAGGATCCCTCTACCATTTACCATCTTATGATTAGTGGTCAATATAAAGAGCCTCATTCACTTACTCCCACATTTTCAAATGAATTTGGAAGTACCACTTTCTTTGATTCTCAACCTCTTCCTTAGATTATGACCCCTTCTCACATCAAGACCTTTTCTTCTTTAACTTCATCCATCTCGATGCCTAGTATCTCCATTAATATGGTAGGTTCTACATCTAGTGGGCCTCTCATAAGATCCACTATCCTTAATATTTCTACTAGTGCATCATTTTCTACCCAAGGTAACCATGTTTCTAGTGCTTCCTCTTCTCATCCATTCACTAGTCCATCTTTTGTTTCACAAGTAATTTTTTCCATTAGTGCCTCTCATTCTCCTATTTCCTCTCAAGATCCTATCAATACCAATAGTGATACCCAAGCCACTAATACCAACTCTAATGCTTCAAATAATGTTAATAGTATCGATCAAACCCACCAACTCTTGTTACAAACACTCAATCAAATGAATACTTTTCAAGCTCATAATACAAATCAAATGATGAGAATGTAAAATAATCTTATCCATCTTCAAACTCATCCTTAACCAATGACTTAGGGCACACATAATCAAAAATTTCCCCCTCCTCTTCAATATTCCAAAGTAAATATCATCCCTCAACCTCCTTCGGTCAAAAAACCATTCAACATCTTCAAAATGAGCCTCTTACCACTAAAATTAATAATATTGATATAGGAGGTATCACCCCTACAATTTATTATAATGGATCAACTAATCCTACCCTTAATCTTAAAACATTTGGAAATATTTATAAGGAATGGATCAAATTGAACACCTTTGTTGCTACCAAGATCTTAGCCAAAACCCTCATAGATCATGCTTTAGACTGGTATAACCAACATATAATTCATTTCATTTCTAGTTTGGAGGATTTAGTAAATGCTTAAGTTCAATAATTGTAAACTAGTGATCTTCTTGAAAACACTTTGGCCCACTTCATAAATTGTAAACAACTTGAAAATAAAACTACCCAAGATTCTTTTAAAAGATGGAAAACATTGTCAAAAAAAGTGTGAACATAATATGGCTAATGATAACCTTTTTCGTCTTATTATTAATGCTTTTTTTTCCAAGTTACAATATTAGGTCTGTACTCTCTCTCCACATACTTTGGAGGAGGTTATTGACTAGTCTAAATGTCAAGATTTCCTTATGCATCAATTCAAGCCACCACAACCTTATATGAGTCCTCATCTCTTACTCAAGAACAAAAATTTTAATGCTACCAATGATGGTGTCATGGAATATTATGACACCATCCACACTATCAATGCTGTCATTCCTAACCAATCCTTGAAATTAGCTCCCCCTTCTCAAAAATATACTAATCCTCATTTATCTTCACCAAATACCATTAATGTTCACAAACCCTTATTCTCAAAATAATTACTTAAGCATCTACCTTGGCCTATTCTATGATATCTTGATCCTACTCATCCTATGAAATCCTGGTATGATCCTAATAAGTTTTGTTAGTTTCATGCTAGTTGGGGTCATTCTCATGAGACATGTAGGCAACTTCATAATTCAGCTATGGATTTTCTTCTTGGTCCTAATTTTGATCATGATTATATCATTCAAAAGCATCAACAAACATATGGCATTACTTTCAATGCTCACGAATCACATACTAAATCTCAAGCCTTAAATCAAATTAATGCTCATTTGGCTATCTACAAATACCCTCTTCTTAATCACGAACCTAATTAAGATACCCAAAACAAACCCACCCCTTCCACTAATAATTTTGAAAGTCTTGTTGACCTCAGTTCTGAGGAGAATGTGGTCAATATGACTAATATACGAAGGGTGGTTTCTTTTATTGATCCTCAACGTATCTACTCTCCTCCATTCTCTTGACCATTTTGTGTTATCAAGAGTTCTTTTCCAACTCATTTAAATTATTTGGGGCAAGATGAACTCATAACCTTTGATGAACCAATTAAAAATCCTCCTTAGATAACACTTCCCATTATATTTCTACTCTCCCTTAATCTTATTTACCTAACACTCATGATAATCAATATTCTATCAATAGTTATCCTACCAAACCTCAAAACTAACCTAAACCAACTGCTTCACCTTCTCAACATAATTTACAAACTTGTTCTAAACCTTTATCTTCTTATCGGCATAAATTCCAATACACTTCAGATCCTTCTTTTGAGGACCTCATTAATTATTATGCACCTATTTATACCAACCTTATTATGGTTTATGATGAGTGGGATACCATCATGGAACTCACTAATCTTCCATCCCAAATTCAATTTTTTGAGCTTATGAGGACATTTCTGCATCATAGAAACCATCTTATGTTACTACTCTTTGAAATGAATGTCCCTTATCCTCCCCTAGCAGGATGTGAAGTAGCCTTATCTAGATCTAAATATAACATATTACAATAATGTGAATAATGTTCATCCATGTTGACAAAATAATGGACACTTCTATTTCCCTAAAATTTCTTATAACTTCTATGATTCTTGATGAGATTCTACTTTGTACAAATGATCCTCATTTATTAATTAGTGTCCAAATAGGTGATATCTAACTTAAGAGTGCATTGATTGATAAGGGTTTCAACACCTATATTACCTCTCTCAATTTTATCAAAACCCTTGGATATTATGAATTCAATCTCAAATCCACATGTAACACATGCTAAGGATATGATAGAAGGCAAATGCCTCTATTAGGTTGTGTGTGTCTTCCCATTATTATCCCACCTATCACCATTCATGTGAAGGTTATGATATTTAAATTTCCTCTCTTATAATATCTTGCTTGGTAGGTTGTGGACTTATTGTATGAGAGAAGTTGCTTCTTCTACCTGCCAATCAATTAAATTCCCTCACAATGGAGCTATTTATAGTATTTAGGGTGACACTAACCCTTGTAATTTCAAATAATTCCAAGACCATGGTGTCTTCAAGATTCCTACTCTTGAACCTTTACTAAGTGTTTCATTTCATGAGTCTCAACACTTCAATTTTCCTATTAATTCAACTCAAGGTTACAATGGGCATCTTGAGCTCATTAGGATCATTCCCCCTAACCTCTTATATTTTGATGATAATGAAACTAATGAGATAAACATAAACATTAAAACTTTTGATATCTCACCTCATCTCATCTCTCAGATTCTAGCTTTTTTGCAGCCTTGTTATTGCAAACCTCTTTTTGATGACATTCTAATTTTTTTAACCAAAAATTGATAATTTATTCACCATACTTCAGTGGATGACAAGGTCATACCTACTTACATCATTAACCTTCACACCCTTGATTATGATGATGGTTATTCCTTAGATGATCCATTCCTAGGTGGTCTTGTTTAGGCCTATGATGTTGAGATTATCCATTATCATTATTCTTTTCTTTTATCTTTTCATATATCTTCATGTATTCCCTCATTTATAGTTACTAATATTAGTATTTTTCCTCTTTATCATAGGGTAGATATGGTGCCAACACCTCTAGTTTTTGAGGAACCTCATAGGAGTATGATCAAGGATCATGATATGATTAGGCCTTACCACTTTGCTAGGTACCCTAACCCCTATAGCTTGTTTATCTCTGAGATGTGTGCTACCCTTTTTTAGCCTTCTATAGATACCACCTCTTCCTTAGTGGAACCCACATCGAATCCCATTCTTATTCCTACTATAACTACGTCCATTTTTGCTCTTGTTATAGTTGAACTTATTCCTACTTCCTTTTTTGTTGAGTTTATCCCTACTTCTGATCCCAATTCTCCTTTTGTTGAGCTTAGTTTCATTCCTTCCCCACCATAACCTTCCTTTGGTGATGGTTTAATTCCTTTACCTCATATGGATCTGTTTCCCACCAAATGGGCCAACAAGCCTTCCCCAACATTTTACACTCTTGTTACACCTCCTCCTATGAATGTTTCTACTAAGACCACTCACAAGCACATAAGTTGCTTCCATGTCATAGATAATCATTCATCCACCAATTGTCACAAGATAAAATAATATATTGATACTTTGTTTCCTCCTTCCCCTCAGTCTTCAAACAAATAGATGCCTCCCCTGAAGGTTCTTCTTGAATATATGCCTAAGTATGGTGAGGTATATTTCTATTGCACCCATTACACTGATCATTGCCACATCCTTTAGAAACACCTTAAAGATCATCTTATAGATATTCCTAGACCTTCTACTATTCCTCCCATAGGTCATTCTCACAAGAAGGCTCCTCATTCTTCTCCCATTGTTTCATCCCCTCCTATGGTCCCTACATCACCTTTTGTGCCTCCACCCATGACTCCTTCACTTGTGGCCCTTCCCTCACCTATGGATCCTTCTCCACCCATGAATTATTCACCCATGGACCCTTCTCTAACATTTATTCTTGTATATCCTATAGAAGCCACTCCAATGCATTCTCCCAAGCATCTCTTACCTGATTTCCCTCCTCATCATGAACTATCTGACATTCCTGATTTCTTTTTGGAGGAGATTAGATGAGAATTATTTCCCCATTTTTCATTAAAGGTATATGAGACATTAATAATAGTTCATACCTTCATAGAGATCTATCCAATGTTTAGGATAATGTGTGTGGGCAAATTTATTAGTATTTATGAGCACATGCATGGTGTTTTTACATTTACATTTGGATTGGACATGTTTTCCAATCTTATCTTTATCTATCTATTATATCATTTGAAATTGTGTCAAATTCTTATTTATCTCACATGGTAACTTTAATTTTTCACTCTATATTACTTGTACTATCATTTATGTTTGCCTATGGATGTCTTTATTTATCATTTCTTTCTCTTTCTTTCTTATATTTTCCTTCTTAAAAATTCCCTTCTTATGTCTTTATGATTGTTTGCTTTCTTATCTCTATTTTTCATGTATAATTATCATTGTGACTTGGTTATACAAACCTGGTTCCCTTTAGTCATTCCATATTACCATGTGATTAGTTATCAAACAAATTCATCTCATGATATTCACTCCTTATATTGGTCCACTTTGGATCTCCTTTTCCACTTTATTCCCCTTTTTGAAAACTAATCATATACATGGTTGAGACTTGAGATAACGTGTTGGTTCATTGTTAAGCTTAAGTGTCATAGTCAGTCTTGTCTTTGGTTACTTAGCTTCATTTAGCCTAAGCTTACAGCTCATTCATGTGTATAACTCTATCTCCCATGATTGGTCATTCCAAGTCCATATGGAGGAGGAACTAAAAAATCCTTTAAAACATTTAAAAGATAAATAAATATACAAAAGGTAAAAACATTTCAAAAAACTTTAAAGTCAAATCACACTAAAAGATGTGATTTAAATCACATATCCTTCTAATTGAGGCTTAAACTCCATAGTTGGCCTCACAAGATATTAGAGGTCCATTGGGATATGGTAGGCTAGTAGATTAAAATAATATTTTAGTGCTACCTACCTTCTCATGCAAGTACCCAATCTTCATAGCAGATCGATGGATTTATAAGGGGACTTGAGAAATGAGGAACACATCATGAGAAGGTAGGTCAATTTTTATTTTCTTGACCCAATCTACCTTCATGACTTGATATTATTAGCAAGCTTATTTTCCTACACATCTTAGTGTCTATAA
>JARHVA010006071.1:515000-635000 GCA_037957365.1 Torreya grandis | reverse complement strand
TTTTTGAGGGTTTATTACTGGGTAATCTAGTTTGTGGGTTGGAAATTATCCTACTAGTACTTTGGATCCCATTTTTATAAACACCTATCCATAGATCACATAGCTAAGTCATATTTGGAGCTATTCAACTCTAACATTATGTGTTTGAGTCATGCATTGAGCCACTCAACCTTGTTAACAATCAATTCAATAGTCTTTATCATTGAGTATAATGGTAAACCACATAATCTTGTAGTCATACCACAACTTGAGATATTTATAACCATACTTCATGATATCTATAGTTCTTTATGGCATCACATGGAATATAACAAATAAGAATATTTTTAAAGAAGAGATAAGTCTTTTGGCGCTTTGGTATTAATATTATAATTAGTTTTATTAGTGAATTTAAGGGAGAATATATCCATCCATATTCATACCCTGAGAATGCACTTAAGTTAAATCTTTAGGGTTGGAAATTGTATTTATAGTAATTTTATGCCCATTTTTAAAAACACATCTATAAATCACATGAATGAGTCATATATAGATCTACTCAACTTTTAAATTGCATGGATGAGTCATGTCTCAATCCATTCAACAATGTCAACAATGATTTTCACTTTATTTGTTATTGAGTATAAAAGTAAATAACAGAAGCCTCTAGTTATATTATGACATCAAACATCTACATACATTATTCATAGTATTTATAATGCTTATTTTCATCCCATGAAACATAAAAAAGAAGAATAGTCATGAAGAGGATGATATAAAATTATCAAGGATATGAAAAAATATCTTCCTTAAAAACTAACCTCCTAAAAATTGGAGATTCAAGGCCTAGGCATATCAACATGTGTTGACATTAAAAGAAAATCAAACTATGAATTAATAGTTTGATGCTTCAGATATGATAATGTGTAGATAAATTATCTAGTTAAATTAGTTATCATATCCTCTTAATCATATTATAATATAATTTAACTAACACAAAAAGATTTGAGATCTTAGAATTATTTTTTATTTATATCTCTAAATGGTTACATAAGATAGATCAGTATAAAAATATTATAAATTTAAGGATATTCCATATATCTATTTTAATAAGTCTAAATACAATGTTATACTCCAATGATATTATCATTTTTGTATGTCACTTTTATCTATGTAGCTCTGTAGGATGATGCGAGGTGTAAGTTATACCAAGATAAATTTATGTTTTTGAAATTAAACTATTAAAGAAATAAAAGACAACATAAATGGATAAAAATAATACCCTCAATTTGAAATCTACTAAAATACATCTTCAAAGGTTAAAAAATAAAAACTAAGGAAGTAGTGTATGGTCTTCTAAACCCAACTGAATGAAGTAAGCAATTATAGGCAAGTCAAGCACCAATGTCACAACATATGATGTCAGATTATTATGATAAACACATAGTTTGATTGGATACAACTATCTAGATATATATATGGATGATGCCAAGTGAATAAGGAATTACATCACATCAAATAAAAACATAAACCACCATGTGGGGAATTAATAAACCAAATATAATAAATACAAATAGGTAACTAAAGCACAAAATAACATTTATGTAACATAACCATTCATCAAAACTAACACAATAGATATGATAAGTCTAACCAATAAGGGAAGACCATGTTAGAAAGATGGATGATATATGATCACCAATAAATTCACTCATGATATCCATCACCACCTAAAACTACAAATAACTATAAAAAAATAGATATAACCTCACTCCCATTCTTTAAATATTTATAAGCACTGAAACTCTACAAAACACTTTCTAGTTACATTTGAGACTTGAGAGCTAAAATATAACATAGTGTAGGAAAAATGACTTCTCCAATCCTTTCAAACACAAAAACACTTGGCTTCTTGAAATCAAATAATTTTCCACCAAAATATTTAACATTAGATCTAAAGGAAATATTTTTTGAGTTACCATACAAGGTTGCTCACATAAAGGATTCATTCAAATACATTCATGCACATCTAATAGAAATTTACCATACCATAATGGAGGTAGAATAGGAAGAACTCATACATGATATATTGGAACAAAAGATGTGGGATTGGAACCCTAATTTAAAATCAATTCCACAGATGAAGCTCAATATCTAGGTAAGATTTCCCTATTTTATGTTAACAGATACTAGAATCATACTTTTATTCATCTAGGTGCACAATGGTATTTTCTCCCTTGATAATCTCATTTAATTACCACCCAATACATTGAAAGATTAACTGGGATGATGAATGAAGTAAATAATATTATAAAGTGTGAAAAGAAGAATTTAATTAAAGTAGTAGTAGTTTTCAGTTGTTTGAAATCTACTATAGAAAAATATAGCATTGAAATAAAACCATTTTGATTGTTGCCTATAGATACATGGTAAAAATAGTAGGATTAAAAATATACTTTACCAATATGAAATATGTCATGATCCCTAAGGTCATAATGGTGGAGTTCACTATGATGTCAATGAAGACCAAATTTAAACTTTGCCAAAACCTATTGGATAATTTCAATTCTAATATTCAGAAGATCAAGAAAGGTAAGCACATTTTATATTGTAGATATATATTACTTTTCATAGTGATGTAATACACAAAAACCCTCTTATGAAAAAATAGAAAAAATTAATGGGATAAAAAAATGACCATAGGATAACAAGTTAAAAATAATTTGGAGACTATGATCCTAAAAAAAGAAGTTCCCATTGATATTATGTGGGGAAATGATTTATAACAAACCCTCAATTCATGGTATCATATTACATCACAATTAGTAGACAAATACCATAAATATTTTTACTTTACTACCACCATTGACTACATTTATATATGCCTATATGATCAACTTACCAAAATTATTCCCCCATTACACTATGAAGTGCTAGATAATGAAACTGAATGACTTGTTCCCATCATCCAGTCCTTTCCATGAGTATTTGGGAATTCTAATCTAATTTACATACAATCCACTATGGAAGATTTAGTGGTTGAATTACTATGAGTATTATCTAGTGTAAAATTAGTAGAGAAGGATGAAGACATAAATGAAACCACAAGAAAAAATTAGCACCAGAAGAAACAAATAAAAATAAGGGAAAATAGGTTCAATTCCAAGATGTAAAACAAATAATAGTACCATAGGATGTATAGGTACTTAAAAATGGTAACCCACCCAGTCCACCAGAAAAGATAGTGGATCCATGTGTGGTAGGTTTTTTTATACAAGAAAACCAAGAAGACATCCCCCACCATAAAATTGAAAGTGCACAAAGGAGAAATACCTCCCCACACATTAAGTCCCAAGTTTAGAAGAGTTCCCCCATTGATATCTCTGATAAAAATGTCACAATAGTGACATCGTGAGACATAGAGATTGAACAAGAAACAAATATAGACCAATCCATGCATATCATGTTGGCTAAATACCAAAAATAAGCCATTTAATCCTTAGGCAAGGTGAAGGCCGAACAAAGGGAAAAATAAAAGAAATACAAATAAGATGATGCAATAAAATAAATGTAAAAATATGAAAATAAGGCTCGAAGGTACACCATGGACAAATACAAAGCAAAAAAGGCATTAATGACAAAGAAAAGGAAAGAAAAAGAACAAAAGGAAAAAGAACAATAGGAAAAATAACAAAAGAAGAAATAACAAAAGAAGAAAGAAGATAAAGATTAAAAAGTAAAATTAAAAAAGAGAAATAATATAAAATAGAGTAAAATTATAAAAATAAAAAGGAGTCAAAGGATGCCACCATCCTAATCGAAAAAAATAGAAATAAAAATGTGGTAAAGGACATCACCCTCCAAGCTGAATAAGTTAAAAACAAACAAGTGGAAGAATAAGTTTCCCAAAAATAATTAGAAGAAGAAGGTTGAGGATGTAACCAAAGACACCATAGATAGACAAAATCAATCCATAGTATAAGTTGGGTCAAACATAATTGTGAAAACACCACAACCATCATTTTTCCCTAAGAAACCAATTTCAACTCCACCTTCCACTTCCAATCAATAATTTATCACCATTCCATCCACTCTCACTCTAAACCCCAAATATTCCCTTGCTTGAATTAAAAGAATTTTGTCCCAACATTTAAAATCAATACCATCCATTTGTCTTCCCCCCTTAGATAAACAATGCCACAAGTAACTAATATCAAGTTACATGAATTGACCTTTAGTCAAAATCAAAATTTGAGAAACATATTTCAAGAGAGTTCATAGTATGATTGGATTATAAGATGAAAACTCTTATAGGAAACACTGTAGGATGCCATACAAGTGATGATAAAAGTTATGGCACAATTAGAAGTAGATTAAAAGCTACCAATCAGTCTGTCTCACTAAAACTTTTCCAATTTTGATCAGCATCAAGATGTCACCACAAAAGAGAGGTAAAAAATTAGTGATAATGAAATATAAGAGTTAAAATTGGAACAAAATATCAATCCCTTGGAAGATAATAAACAACACCACACTATAGTCAAACAACATATTGCTTATCTACATAAATCACTATAGATGTTCGTTCATATTTTGATTTCACTCTTGAGTGGCCAAAAAAAACAATAGAGTAAAATAAGGCCTTAGGCATCATTGAAGAATAATTAAACCAATCCACATCCTAGTACCATATTTACAAATATCCTATAAGCATAGAGAGGTAAGGATTTTGGCACTAGGTGAAAAATTCCAATAACAACAATAAAAAAGAGAAAAAACTAATCATTGATTATGAAGAATTTGGAGACCTAATAAATCATTATATGTTAAATTTGGATAATGTTACAAAATAAATGGAGACCTAATTCAATACTATTTTAATTCATCTCATCCTTGATGACATTATTGAACTAACTTAGGAAAATATACATTTCGAACAGAAATCCCAATGAGCTACCAGTTACCTCACAGAATGGAAAGTCTTTGAGACCAAGCTTTTCAATAAACATCAGTAATGTTTTCTGTAAGGCCAAAGTCCTTAACCAATTTTGTAGTATTCTTCAAATTTGGGTTGTCTCAATGAGGAGACAAAATTTTAAGTTCAAGGACAATGTTGGGGATTTTATTTAGGAAACTCTATAGTAAACCGCAAAGGTATATGATACTAATGTGGCATAGTTCAGAACACAGGGATTTAATATGGCATAGATTTCACCTCAAAACATCTTAAATAGATACACAAATTAAAGTGATAGACATAAATGATGTGACCATTATAGCATATCATTGTATTTAGACTTAGTAAAATAAATACATGGAATATCATCAAAGCTGTCATATTTTTGTACCAATCTATCATATGTAACAATTTGGAGATATTAATAAGGAATAATTAATATATCTTGATTCTTTTTGTGTTTTAAGTTGTTGGAAATATTGTCATTGATGTCAAAGGTTTAGCATTATTGATGATAAAGGCCCCATTGCATTTAATATTGTTTATCTTGGCCAATATGAGTTGATATTTATTTAATATTAACAAATATATTTTTGGTTGCATATGAGACAAAAGAAGGGCCCATGGAGAAGTCGAAGAGCCACGGGGTAAAGACAAAAGAAGGATGGGACGCATTTTCCCATGAAGAGTCACCGAGTGAAGATAAAAGAGTAAGGGAAAATTTCTCATGAAGGGACATTAAGGAATACAAAAAGTCACCAAAGATAAAGACAAAAGTGGGAAAGATGTTTTTGGTCATGAAGGGTCACCACATGACTTTTCAAATGGTTGGATATGAAGGGTCATCCAAGATTGGTGCCATTTTCCATGAGAATTGAAAGGTCATAAAGGGGGAAGGCCAAAGGTCATTTGGAAAGATATATATAAAGGCTTGAGTAGCCATTTGTAATATGAGAGCGAGAGGTTAATTTGATATAGTATTATCTAGCTTAGAAGAGCAAAGGTGAGAGAGAGGAAAGAGATGTTGTATTGAACTATCATTTGTTGATTTAGCAATATTGAGAGATAGGTGTGTGGTTTACACAAAGTGGATGATGCTCATGTGGGTTGGTGCTCACAAATGATAGCTGGGTTGGTGCTTGGAAAAGGGGTTTTAAGCTCCTGTGGGGTGGTGCTCACGAATTGTAGCTGAGGTTGGTACTTGGCAAAGGGGTATGGTGCTCCTGTGGGTTTGTTCTCACTAATATACTTGAGATTGTTCTTCGTGGTTTTTCCCACATTGGGTTTCCACGTTATATCTGGTGTCCCTCTCTTTCTTGTGTGATGTTTATTATTTGAGTTTTATTGCATATCTTGAATGTTTGATTAAGGGAAAGTTTTATAAGATATATATACTAATTCACCCCCCCTCTCAGTATATTTCATGCTTAACAATTGGTATCAGAGCAGGTTCCTTTTTGAAAAGTTTTACAGCTTGAAGGTAGATCAGGAAAGCATAAGATGACTATACATAAAGGTGCCTCTGCAAGCAAAAGAATAGTTGATCAAGAAGAAAAGGATGAAGCCAAAGTGAATATGGAAAGAGAACTCATGTGTGCCTTAGAAGAGTTGAAAATTGTTGAAAATAAAAATTGAAGATTAAAGCATCAAATTGAGAAAAATGACAAGGAGTCAAAGGAGATAATTGAAGATCTGATGGCACAGTTGGAATCAAGAAAAGAATGTGAAAGGTATGTTACTGAACTTGCCTTTTTAAAAAAAGAGATTGAGAAAGTAGTCAATATTTAAATAGTCAATAATTTAAAATTTGAGAATAACACTAATATGCTGAATAAGATATTAGAAAGCCAAAAGGCAATATCAGATAAGACAGGTATCAGTTTTGAAAAGAAGAAGAGCTATGTTGAAGCTCTTACAAATAAAGAAACAAGAAGGGAATGAATGGATAATACAAAGGACAAAGAAGGCTAGAAGGAACAAAGCTATAAATGGCAATCAGGTCAGAGATTCACAAACAGGTCCTATTTTTATGGTTATTATTTTTATTGTAATGGATATGGTCATAAGAAATTAGAATGTAGAAAAAGAGCTAACAATCTCAAAAATAAGGAAAAGGAAGGTCATGTAGAGTCAAGCAGAAGCTATAACTCTTTTGCTCCTCTATTAAACTTTGATGAAGAGACCATAATTTGTTACAAGTGTAACAACTTTAGACACATAACTTGGTATTGTAGAAGTGTGTTCGAGTAAGTCAAGAAGGACCAGAGTTTTAGGGCTCCATTCATCAAGAAAAAGGTTCAGACATGGCAGAAGAAACAATCTAAAGTTTCTATGTTGGTCCAGACAGCTCTGCATGCAATAAATGAAGAAAAGCCATGGTTTATTGATAGCAGATGTTTGAGTCACATGATAGGAGACAAGAGCAAGTTCATAACCCTAAAAAATATCAATGGTGGCACAGTGAAATTTGTGGACAATACTACTGCTAGAATTGCTAGAAAAGGTACACTAAGTTTAGATAATGGTAGAACTAAAACTAAAAATGTTTTATATGTAGAAGGTCTTAATTATAATCTTTTGAGTGTAAGTCAAATGTGTGATCAGGGGCACATACTAAATTTTTATGTAGAAGGTTGTGAAATTAGAAGAAAAGATTTAGATGTATTAATTGTAGATGCTCAGAGAATAGGTAATAACTTATATACGTTATCAGACATCAAAGGTCAAAAATGTTGTTTGAGTCAGATTGAATAAAGTTGGCTATGGCACAGGAGAATGGGACACATAAATTTTGACAATCTTGTCAAAATTTGCAAAAAAGCAAGCAGTCAAGAATCTTCTAACAATCACAAATCCATCTAACACCCTTTGTGGACCTTGTCAGCATGGGAAGCAGGCTAGAAGGTG
Organism: Torreya grandis; assembly: GCA_037957365.1. Classification (NCBI taxonomy): domain Eukaryota; kingdom Viridiplantae; phylum Streptophyta; class Pinopsida; order Cupressales; family Taxaceae; genus Torreya; species Torreya grandis. Next base: position 627,157 of record JARHVA010006071.1, on the reverse strand, counting down.
GTTCAAAACAAAAGAGTATTCTACCACTCAGATGCTAGAGCTTGTTCACACTAATCTATGTGGACTTATGAGGACTCAAAGTACTCAAGGTGATAAATATTTCATGTTGCTTATTGATGATTTTTCACGTATGACTTGGATAATGTTTTTAAATAAAAAATCAGAAGCTTTTAGACAGTTCAAAGCATTCAAAGCATTAGTTGAGAATGAAACTAATCTAAAGATTAAGTGTCTAAGATTAGATTAAGGAGTAGAATTCATGTTAGATCAATTTATTGAGTTTTTTGAAGATCATGGAATAAAGTGACAGTATTCAGCAGGAAGAACTCCACAACAAAATGGAGTATTTGAACAGAAAAATAGAACAGTTCAAGAGATGGCGAGGACAATGTTAAATGAATCCAAGATAGCAAATAAATATTGGAGAGAGGCAGTTGGTATACTAGTGCATATTCAGAATAGAGCTCTATTAAGAGTCAACAGTGACAAAACTCCTTATGAGCTATGGAAAGACAAACCAACAACAGTTGATTATTTTAGAGTTTTTGGTAGTAAATGCTTCATAAAGAGAATTGATGAAAAACTTGGTAAATTTGAATCCAGAGTAGATGAAGGTATATGTCTTGGTTATTCTTGTAAAAGTAAAGCTTATAAATGTTATAACAAAAGAACCAAGAAAATTGTTGAAAGTGTAAGTGTTAGGATAGAAGATGATGGAACACAAAAGATTAGTGATCCAATAGACATTCCTGAAATCATTGAAGAGGAAGGCTTTGAAGAATCAGATGAAGATGAGGAAAAGGAGAAAAAGGGCATCAAGACTCCATCCAAATATGTTTAGAAAAATCATAATGAAAGTGACATTATTAGGGATATAAAAGAAGAAATTCACACTAGAAGAATGATGGTAAGTGAATCTGAACAAGTTAATTTCTCTTTGTTATCTAAAATTCAGCCTAGAAAATTTTCAGAAGCCAAACATGATGAGCATTGGGTTAAGGCTATGGATGAAGAATTAGATCAGATAGAAAAGAATGATACTTGGGAATTAGTGCCTAGACCAAAAGATCATAATGTGATAGGAACAAAATGGGTTTATAGAAATAAGCTGAATGAAAATGGAGAAGTAACCAGAAATAAAGCGAGATTAGTATGTAAAGGATATGCTCAGATTGAGGGAATAAATTTTGAAGAAACTTTTGCACCAATAGCAAGGTTAGAGGCTATTAGATTATTTCTTGCATATGCAGTATTTAAAAATTTAAAAGTATTTTAGATGGATGTCAAATCTACCTTCCTAAATGGGAATCTTGAAGAAGAGGTCTACATTGAACAGCCTGAGGGGTTTATTCTCTTGAATATTAGTAATCATGTATGTAGATTGAAGAAAGCATTGTATGGATTAAAACAAGTTCCCAGAGCTCGGCAAGATCAAGGATTGAAGAGAGGATTTGTTGATAGTAATCTTTACATCAAAATAGAAGGTCATCATTAATTGATTGTTGTGGTTTATGTTGATGATATCATTTTTGGAAGAAATATTGAAAAGATGATAAAATAATTTTTTGATAGAATGCAAAAATAATTTAAGATGTCTATGCTTGGAGAGTTATCATTTTTCTTAGGGTTACAAATATTTCAATCAAATAAAGGAATTGTTATATCTCAAAGTTAATATGCCAAGGAAATGTTGAAGAAATTTGGTTTTGAGAATTGTGTACCAGTTGGCACACCTATGTGTATAGGAAATAAGGTGAGCAACAATGAAGATTCACCTGTTACAGATCAATCTTTGTATAGATCTATGATTGGTAGTCTTTTATATTTGATATCATCAAGACCAGACATCATGTATGTAGTAGGTATGGTTGCAAGATATCAGTCATCTCCAAGAGATAGTCATGTTTAGTTGGTGAAAAGAATATTTAGATATATCAAAGGGACATTGGATTATGGATTATGGTATCCCACAGGTAAATATTTCACTTTAGTTGCTTATACAAATTCAGATTGGGCAGGGTGCTTAGATGACAGAAAGAGTACAAGTGGAAGAGATTTTTTCCTTGGTGATAGCTTAGTATCATGGTTAAGCAAGAAGCAAAACTCAGTATCACTTTCTATAGCTGAAGCAAAATATATTGCATCAGTATTGTGTTGTACTCAAGTGCTTTGGATGAAGCAAACTTTGGAAGATATCAAGGTAAAGTATGATGAACCTATTTCCATTTTTTGTGATAACACAAGTGCCATAAATATTTTAAAAAATCCAGTGATGCATTCAAGAACAAAACATATTCCCATTAGATATCACTTTTTGAGAGAGCAGGTTGCAAATTAATAGGTTAAGTTGGAATATATTAGTACTACAGAGTAGATTTGCAGATATTTTCACAAAGGCACTACCAAAAGACACATTTGAGTATCTGTGAGAGAAGTTGGGAGTAACTTCCCTTACTTCCTGCCATTAAGGTTCAACATCAAGTGAGGGGGAGCTAAGTGTTAGCTCTAGGTAGGCCCTTTGCCATTGATGTCAAAGGGGGAGAATAACAGGTACAAGTACAGGTGCAAAAAATAGGTACATAAAATAGGTACAAGTTGCTACAGTAAGGGGGAGTTACTATATGCTTTCAGATGACAGTATGTGCAAGTGACAAGATGTGGCAGTTTCAAGATTGAGGTTTCCATCAATGACAAAGGGGGAGATTGTTGGAAATATTGTCATTGATGTCAAAGGTTTAGTATTATTGATGATAAAGGCCCCATTGCATTTAATATTGTTTATCTTGGCTAATATGAGTTAATATTTATTTAATATTAACAAATATATTTTTGGTTGCATATGAGACAAAAGAAGGGCCCATGGAGAAGTCAAAGAGCCACGGGGTAAAGACAAAAGAAGGATGGGATGCATTTTCCCATGAAGAGTCACCAAGTGAAGACAAAAGAGTAAGGGCGAATTTCTCATGAAGGGACACTTTAAGGAATATGAAAAGTCACCAAAGATAAAGACAAAAGTGGGAAAGACATTTTTGGTCATGAAGGGTCACCACATGACTTTTCAAATGCTTGGATATGAAGGGTCATCCAAGATTGGGCCATTTTCCACGAGAATTGAAAGGTCACAAAGGGGGAAGGCCAAAGGTCATTTGGAAAGCTATAAATAAAGGCTTGAGTAGCCATTTGTAATAGGAGAGTGAGAGGTTAATTTGATATAGTATTATCTAGCTTAGAAAAGCAAAGGTGAGAGAGAGGAAAGAGATGTTGTATTGAACTATCATTTGTTGATTTAGCAACATTGAGAGATAGGTGTGTGGTTTACACAAAGTGGATGATGCTCATGTGGGTTGGTGCTCGACAAAGGGGTTTGAAGCTCCTGTGGGGTGGTGCTCACGAATTTTAGCTGAGGTTGGTATTTGGAAAAGGGGTATGGTGCTCTTGTGGGTTTGTTATCACTAATATGCTTGAGATTGTTCTCCGTGGTTTTTCCCACATTGGGTTTCCACATTATATCTGGTGTCTCTCTCTTTCTTGTGTGATGTTTATTATTTTAGTTTTATTGCATATCTTGAATGTTTGATTAAGGGAAATTTTTATAAGATATATATATTGATTCACGCCCCCCCCTCTCAGTATATTCCATGCTTAACATAAGTGAATTATCGTATAATATTATTAAAAGGATGGGATAAATAATCTAATTGGATATTTTATCTACACATTAGCATCCAAAACATTAATATATGAATTCAAGGTTTGACATTGTTTTCATGTCAACAACATGAGTGAATTTTGGTAGAGGATACAAAATTACAACAAAACCCCATGGTGAAAACTAAAAATTTGAGAGATGGATTACACATGCAATTAGTTTTCCCTCCTCAAAATATTCTAACCTATCACATGTAAACACTTTGTGTATACCAATGAGAAACACATACATAATTATGAATCTATATAATTATGTGTATCATGTGTGTTATGTTTTACTATGTTTAAATATGATATATTAAGTCAATATACTAGATATTTTATCTAGACATTAGCATAGTATGAAACATATAATTGTGAATTCATGGTTTGATGTTAACTAGAGTTTTGGAAAATAATGAAGATAATTAATCAAATGGGTAAATTGACCAGTTGCAAACCCTAGGTAAATACATGAATCATATCAAACATATAATAAAAAAACTTGCTAATTAAAAATAAAAAGTGGATCACCAATCAAATGGACATCATAAAAATGACAAGACAAAAGATGAACTAATATGCCTAGAATGATCATTGTGTAAGGGATAGACATGATAGTTTTACAACACATCTAACCACTATAAATGGATAGCTCAATAAAGCAAACACATTCATGATCAATAAGAAATCTTACAAGAGGAATCATTCCCCTATTAATCAAAAATGCTACAAAATCTAGCCAACTCTTCTTGTTTCATAAATATTTCCAAGCACCAAACCACTATATAAAATTTTCCAATGAAATTATTGACTAAGTGATCCATAAAAAATAAGGGAGAAAATAAATGGACATCCCACGAGTTTTTGATCCCAAAATCTTCGTGTCTTTAAATGTGAAACATGTACCCTCTAAATCAACATTAGTTGATACTAAAGGATAATTTTCCAAATTACTAAACAATGTTTCACACTTAGAACACATGTGGAAATATATACATGAAAAATTGGAAAAAAATGACCACACTCACATGGAGAAAGACCTAGCAGAATGGATGCATTGGGTGTAATAAAAAATAATTTGGAGTGAAACCCTGAAGCAAAATACATCCCACAAATGAATCTAGATGTCTAGGCAAGATTTCTTTATTTTATGCTAGCATAAACCATAATATGTATTATACTCAATCACATGCATAATGGAGTTTCATTCTTGGATCAATGTCATAATATTATTGTCTATAAAATTGAAAGAGTATCCATATTGATGAATCAAGGAAATAGTATTATTAAGTACAAAAATAAGGGTATAAAGAAAGTAGTATTAGCTACTAGTTGTTTGAAAACTAATATAGGAAAATGCAATGTCAAATTAACAACCATTCCCATTTCCACTTATAGATACGTAGTCAAAGAAAAAACTTGAAAAATATATTTTATCAATAGGCAAGATGTCTTGATCACTAAGATCATAATGGTGTAATTTTATATGATGTCAAGGAAGACCAAATTCAATCTCTTTTAAGGCTTATTGGATAAATTAAATGCGAACATTTAGAAGACTAAGAGATGTAAGTCTAATTATTTTTATAGATCTTTGTTAATATATTTAGAAATGTTATACATAAATAATCTCCAAAAAATAGATTAAAAATTAAAATGGCAAAAATATAAAACCATAGGATTTCAAATAAAAAACCACATAGAGACCATGACTATGAAACTCCAAGTTGCCACTGTGCTTAACTAGGGGGATATGTTATAACAAACCCTTAGTGCATAATATAGAATTTAACCAAAATAAAAATTTCAAATAATTTAGACTTATATCTACTAAATTGGAGTGGAGAAAATTTTATCCAATTTTTTTTTCTTATATTTCAAATAAATTGGACTGTTTCAAACCATTTGGGCATAGATCATTTTGAATGAATTAGACTGTTTTAAATAATTTAGACTTATACCAACTAAAGTGGAGTGGATAAAATTTTATCCAAAAAAAATTCCTATATTCTAAATAAATTGGAGTGTTTCAAACCATTTGGACATAGATCATTTTGAACAAATTGGACTATTTTGAATAATTTGGACTTATACCCACTAAAATGGAGTGGATATTTTTTTCCAAAAAATAAATTGGAGTGTTTCAAACCATTTGGGCATAGACCATTTTGAAAAAATTTGGATATTTTAAATAATATGGACTTATACCCACTAAAGTGGAGTGAAGAGAATTTTATCCAAAAATAAATTTGTTATATTCGAAACAAATTGGATTGTTTCAAAGCATTTAGGCATAGATCAATTTGAATAAGTAAGGCTATATTTATTTATTTTATTTTATTATTTATTTTTAAGATAGGTTAAAATGGGTTAAAAGGGACTCATACTTGTACAATATAGATCCAAAATATATGCATGAAAAATAATAAAAAATTTGGAACAAAATAGGATCCCGACAAGACAGACCCCTTATCGCTAGTAAGATACAAAAAGTTTCAACCATAAAACTAGACCAAATAGAAGAAAATAGAAAAGAACCAACTAGTTAGATTCAGAATAGTTGAAAATTTTCTTAGCTTGGAGAATTTTTTGAGCTTTTTTTCTCATTTTCCCTCTAGTGTGATTCCTAATAAACTGATCTTTTTCCTCACCCTACCTCTTGCACTTCAGACTGGTAAGCTTAGGTTCCTCCTTCTCCTTTTTATGATCCTTTCTATAATCCTCCTCTTCATTCCTATGAGAATTTTTATTTCCTTTGGGAGTGAACTCATTGAAACCTATGTGTTCTTTGCTAAATTTAATTTCTTTCATCTCATGATGTATGAGGCCTTTGAGATTGTTGACCTCTCTCACTATTTCATTGTAGAGCAATTTCTGAATCGAGATTTTGGTAAAAATATTGTCAAGAAATTGCTTGATTTCATCCTTGTTATTGGGATAAATAACCCTCCATCCCATAATGTCAATGGGAGACATGTATTCAGGAATCCCCCCATCTTTACTTCTCACATTGGAGTCCTCCTACAAAAACTCAGCTTTGGCTCATTCAATATGATCCTTCCCTTCTTTATCAGGTTTGGATTCCATGAAGAAATTCTCTTCCCTATCAGATTCATCCTAATCATTGGGGATTTTAATCACCTATGAGATAATATAAGACCATAATGGTTCCCCCTTCTTGACTGACAATGGTATAATCCCTTGGTGGATAATATCTGTCAAACACTTGAAATTCATAATAGTAGTTTCTAGAGATTTCAAAAGGAAAAATGGAAGACTGATATTATGTCCCTTGAAGTGGTTAAGCAATAGGAAGTGATGAGAAAATATTACCATGTGTTTTCCATTGAATGTGATTTAATTCATGATATATAGATAAACATTAGGCCACTTTCTCAATAGGTCGGTCCTCATAAACCCTTTTGAGGTGCAGCCTTGTGTTTTTTCTTATCCTTGCTGAAGAAAATGTTGATGAGTTCCTCCATCTTTTTATCCTTAAAATATTTGAATATAGATTATTTTATGCCCTTTATCTCCCTAATAATCTCCTTAGTTATCATAATTCTTAGCCCATGCATACAAACCTCTCTATCCTTCTATCTTCAGGTGAAATTTTTAGATAGTTTAGTATTATGTCCTACTAGTCATTCGATCAAAGTCACCAACCCTCCTTTAACCATCTTGTGCCAGACATACTCATCTAATTTAATGTCCTCATGGGATATGGGTTTGAACCTATCTCTATCTCCACCCATAATGTGTTTTTGTAAACTTCTTCTACAAGCTTCCTATTTCAAACCCTTAAAATTGTAATGCATTTTGAAAATGGAGCTAAATAAATTATTGTTGAGGGATGCTAGATTGTGTTGAACATGCAATGCCTTGAGAAATTAATGATTAATGATATCCTTGAATGAGTTGATATCTAATAACTTAAGCTAAATTTTAATCATCATTAATAAGGCCATCATTTCATTATGTGGGGTGTCCTCTATGAAAATCGATAATGGGAGTGATGTCAATAGGGAAATCATTATCATGCTAGCTAGTGAAGGAGATTTTATAACCCCTATATTAACCATTTTATCAAAACTCTTTGATTGTTTATTAGTGATTTTATGAATATTTTAGACTTATACCTATAAAATGGAGTGCAGAAGATTTTCTCCAAAAATAAATTTTGTATATTTTAAATAAATTAGATTATTTCAAACCATTTGAGCATAGCTAATTTTGATTAAATTGGGCTATTTTAAATAGTTTGAGATTATACCCACTAAAGTGGAGTTGAGAATATTTTATCCATAAATATGTTTTATATATTCCAAATAAATTGAATTATTTCATACCATTTAGGAGCAAATCATTTTGAATAGATTGGACTGGCCAAATTATGAATCAAAACATATTAAACAATCTAGTTCATCTACATAATAAAATATCTTAACAATTGTTTGTTGTTTATTGGGAATATCTTCATGAGCAAGTATCAATATAATAATGGATAAATTTGGTCAATTTCAAGATAAATTGATGGAGCATCCACTTGCACTTAACTAGATCAAAGTAATTCTAAATTAAAATTGATTGATTTGAAAATAATTGAACTATATTGGAGATATTTTAGATTTGATTTGTATGAAATTAATGATAATGTTTATTACTATAATTATCATTTATAATAAATACATACACTTGAAAGAATCATAATATGGTGAAATTACATCTTTCTAAACATTGTTCATAGCTGTTGGCATGGTTTTTTTGCTTTCTCCCAAGAATGTGATGATAGACATCATTTTGATTCTCTAATCCTTTTAATCTTTCTAACTTACATTTCCAGTATATCTACTTGATGTAAGATAACTCATTTTCAATTTTTGATTTGTAATACAACTATGATAATTATAATCAATGAACAATGCGTTGATAATTGAAAAATCAGCTACAAAGGTCCATTTAAAAATAAATTCATCCAATTTATTTATGTTTATATTTAATGGATTAGAATATCTTTTTCTCCAAACAAACATGAAATTTGAAATTATGTAACCCATGACTTGAATTAGTATCCTCAAATGATTATCCTCTATCATTGACCAAATTCCAACATGAGAAAAAAACTATAGTGTCACCTTCAAAACTTATTTGGAATGATCTCAAATGCAGTATGACATATTTTCTATTTTATAATCTTCTTTTTTTTTCTCGAATCATCTATTTAAATATCTTTTGTTTTGTGCATTACAAATAATAATTCATCTAACCCCAAAATCAATAGTTTTTTAGAAGTTAGTTTTAGCTCCTCTTTTGAAATGTCTACAATTTGTTAGAAAAGAAATGAATCATTTATTAATGATATTGTATTCTAAGAAATATAACATGGTAATTTTCTAAGAAAATATTTTACATGTTACTAGATTGGTTGTTGATGCACTTTTGATTTGCATTTCTTATTGTAACATAAAAACATAATGCATTTCATTAGATTCATTTTTTTTACATTTCCTTAAATCTTATAAAGATTCATATAAAAACATAAAAATAAATACATGCTCAGGGATATTTTAACTATACTCATTATAAAAAAATGTACCATTTCTATTGCCAATTTATAACATACATATACATATAATTTATGAACTAACATACCACTCAGAGTGGAAACCACTTACAATGCCAAATGATAGAACCACTTATAGTATTGAAATAGTTGGGAAAATAACCAGTGATAGTAGAATGCAAACATACAAATAGAACTATCAAACCATTTAATATTGAAACATATATAAATCCATTCAATCTCATATTAAGAACAAATACAAGAACTAGAAACTTATTTTATCATTCATGTTAACTCAGTTAAGAATTACAGTCAATATTCATTAAACATATTTTTAGAAGAACAGTGATGAGTTGTCATGCTCAATCACACAATATAATTTCCATGGTTAGGAAAAATATTGGATAAATGAAACATGTAAACAAAATTTTAATGGGTAAATATAACCACATTTAAGTCTACACAAAAATAAAATGAACCCACACATTCAAATCCTAAGCTGATGCAAGTCTATATTTTATTGTCTTCTAACATCACCTATCCATGAAGAAAAATTCAATTGTAATATGTTTAAACAAATAAAAATAATTAATATATTCTAGACTTGTATGAAATTGTATAATTACACATTTATTGAAAGGGGTTTTCACTTTTTTTTGCCTTTTTATAGTTTGTATGGGTGTACTCTTTTATTGAAACTTTGGTTCCTTATTCCCTGCAAGGTTTTATTTAATGTAGTAAGTATAAAATTCTTATCATCAATTGATTTGATATTTGTATTTTAAAAATGTGTCTTTTTATAGAGGTTTACCTTGTGTTGTTTTCATTGAGGCACTAACCTACAAAGCTGTGTCATGGGTTGTTGTGTTGGAGACACAAAGTTCTAGAGTTGCATTGTGAACTATTTTAATTGAGACATAAACAGATGAAGAAATATTCTATCAGTATAATGAATCATTGATAAATAAAAAATTATATAATTGAAAAAATATGCATGATCTTATCTTACCTTCTTCAACTTGCAATGTGTCATGTTCATTGATATGATCTTTCATTATTATTGTTTCTTCACTTGCATGCAATGCCATTAGTGCTACACACTAAAAGATTATTAAGTTGTTAGGTTTCAATAATAAATAATACACACTAAAATATTGTTAATATGTTATATTTGGAAAATGAAGCATGATTATAAAATAAATTGAAAATTTTATGCACCCAGTAATGATAGAAGTGGTTGTTCTTGTATTGGTTGTCTAAATTTGTCAATTTTTTTTGAAATTAAACATTAAAAATTGTTTATTCTTCATTTTTTCTAATACAAGATAAATTTATTTGTATTTTTTTACAATCACGCACCATCCAGCTCCTGTATATACCCCTAGCACATCACATGCATTCAAAACATTGAAAGTAGAGACAATTTTCTCCCAAAATATGTTATCTAGTTTATTTTTTAATGACCTTCCTATCTTGTCTGAACCAATTATTTCAAATGTTGGTACATCTTTGTAGATTTCAAAACCTTCCTCTAATCTACTTTGTTGTGAATGGAGGCTAAAACCTTGCAACTAAAAATGAGCGGGATCTTGACAAAAATTAATACCTATAATATGTGTCCACTCAAATCCATTACTATTTGGACCCCATAGTATGACACCCATATATTTCATGTAATTTAAATCACTGAAACATGAATTTTTGAGAGAGGTATAAATGCCAAACCAATTTCTAGTTTGTGGATGATGAATCCATTGAAAGCCCCAACAATAAAGTTATCAATCAATGCTTGAAGAAATAGGTGAAGATGTTCTTCCTTAAAACCTTCAATGAGGTTCAAAAGATCAATAATTATAAAATCAATGTTCCAACCAAGAATGAACATTTCACTAAAATCTTTTAAAATGGATGGCCAAAGACATGGAGGCTCATAATGGTAGTTGAATCTTTTTGTATCTATCTTAAGAAGCTAACCACCATCATTATATAGATAATTTTTCAATATGCTTAATGAATCTTGAGATAATGCCTCCTAGCCATTTTTATTTTTAAAATACCTTAATTTAGGACACATAAATCATCAAACCTTTTCAAAGAAATTATATAATGCTCCATCACCTCTTCAGGTGTGACTATTTTGTCTGGTGGCAATGTCATATCATGGTTGCTAAAATAATCTAATTTTTTTGATAGTATGTTACTTTCAAACTTCACCTTTTTACACCAGGTATCCATGTTGTTATACCCAGGGATTTTCAAGAAGGAAATAGACCCTATTTCTAATAAATCTACTAGTTTTAATTTTTGTTTGTCTAAAATCCCTTGAATATTTCTATGTACTATTGTACCAATCAGATTTAAATCTTGTTTATCTAAACTAGGTAAAGTACCACTTTCAAAAAATCAAACACCTTATCAAAACAATCCTAAATAGGTTGTTCCATGAAAAGAAGGCATTTTCTCTCTTGTAGTCATTATGTTTAATAGGTCATTTATGTGAACAAGTGTCTATATTGTTCATGTATTTATTCTATCTTTTTTTCCCTATTTCAATATTCTTCCAAACTCTTAGTTTGATAAGGTCATGTGCGAATCAAAATCTTTCTACAAATGAAACCTTATAAATTGTTTTGTTGGCTTCATTATATTGGTTACATATTTTGTGCACAATATGGAATGGAGTATAAATTTTCAAAAATATTACCCTTCTAACAGAACATTTATTTATTAATGATAGTGAATTTTATTCCTCCTCTGAAATAATTCTCTATTATGTTGTAATTGTGTGTTGGTCATCTGCAATTTTTAACCTTACAATTTTTTTATCCATCATATCTTCTATGACTTCCTTTGATTCAATAATACATTGAGGGTGGCTGGGATAAAAAGGAATTAACAAAACATCTTTCATTAGAACCTCATTATGTTTTACAAATGAATGAATTATATCATTCACCCCTCTTTCATTCATATTCTTATTTTGATATTAGTGTCCTCTAATTCACAGAGCTTTGTAGGAATGTTTAAGGCATAATTGATAGAGGAAATATACCATGTAGAGAATTCACTGCTTGTCTGATTAGAAGCTTACGTCAACACAAGTGTTCCAACCTTTTGTTCAATCTTATTTTTCTCCATTGGTGTGATTTCTTGTATGGCCTCTTTCAAATCTGTATACAAATATGTTTTCCCTTCTTGTTTTGTTTTCTTCAATATTTTATTTGGCATGACTGTAGGGTATCTTAAATACATGTTTGCATGGTGACAAGTATAAGAAGTTATTTCCATGTGTTCATGTTTTTATTTCAACATATTTTATATTTTTAATGACCAAATTATTTCAGTCTATCAACCCAAAAATTTGAAGGTTGTCATAGATATTCAAATGAAACCCAAATGTTTCACAAGAAGGAGAAACATATATTTTTTCAATTCCATTTTACTAGGTGTAAACTTTTTTAAATTAGTTGTAGCTCGATGGAGAATTCCCTCTTCTCCATTCCATACTTCTAGTTAAAATTGAAGGGCATCTTCAAGTTCATCCTTATCATAGGCAAGGATTATTCCAATCGGAGAAGATTCCTGTTCCAATGTAGTGACAAACAAGTATATATATACATGAATGTTTGGTGGACTAAAAAATTCAAAATACCAATGATTAAGAGGAATGTTGTCACCACCATAAAATGGAAGATGTTGATGTGGATTCAATTTGAGTTTTGTAAGTTTAAATGGTACTCTATCCGAATTCTCTTAGAGTGAATCCTTCTTCTACCTTTTATCCAAATTCTCTTTGAGTGAGGCCTTCTTCTACCTTTTAAATGTGGGAATTCTTTTTTAACCCAAAGACATTCTTCAAAGCAATTGAAATGATTTAAATATTGATATTTTGTAAAATGCAAGTTACATATTATAATGGTTCAATAATTTTTTTTGTCATTAAGAAATTATTAAATGTATATCAACAAATGTTGATTCTAAACTATAATATAAAATATTTATTAAATATTTGTAATATATACATTAACTCACACTTTAAATAATAAGGTATGACCAAACTAAAAATAAATTATGTGGACCAACCAATATAATCTGATGGGCAAAGGAATCCAAAAATATTTACTTCAAAGGAGAAATATGTTTCTAATACATGTCAAAATGCCCATCAATAGGTACTTTCAAGGTATCTCCTAGGAGATACCTTTCAATCATGCATAAGAGTGAATTTTTATTACAAGACATCTCATAGGAGATACCTTCAAGTTAACCATGATGGTATTACAAGTTTACTTCAAGGCTCTTGAAGGAATCTCCTAGTGGACACCTCGAAGGTTGTTGTCATACATTCAAAGGGATGTCGAATGTATATCCTAGTAGAACTTTCGTTCACCTTGAAATCACTACTAGTTGATAAATTTATAACTTGAAGGGACTTTTAATACTTGGGAGATCATGAATTTTAGGTCATCCTATGCACATGCTCTTTCCACCTCAATTTAGTTTATTAATTTTCCCTATCACCTTAATAGTTTTAGATCTAAATAAATACCTTGTTGTACCTCTAAAATTTTATTTTATGTTGATGGTCCTTTTAATATATTAAAGTTATCTCTTAGGAGATACCTTCAAGTTACCCATGAAGGTATTACAAGCCACTTGAAGGAATCTCCTATTGGATACCTTGAGATTGATCTTGCCCAGTGTTATTAAAGTTTGTAATATCTTCAAAGTATCTCCTTGGAGATACCTTCAAGTTACCCATAAAGGAATATCTTAGTGGATATTATTGATTCCTAAAAATCTCACTCTTGATGAATAGTTTCCTATGAAAATCTTTATAGATGTGGAATGAAATTGTAATCTATGAAGAAACATCTAGGATTCCCATGATACTTTAAGAAAACATTGTTGTGACTCATTTCTCCTTTTAAATTACCTCTATATTATTGTTAGAAATGGGGCCCACTTCCCTCATCCAATGGCATGCCTTTAATTTAAATAAGAACACCTTTCTATCTTGAGGAGTGCCATGATGACACGTGTCATCACTGGAAGGGATCGAGGCTGAGCCAAAAAAAAGTAAAAAGGGGTACCTGATAAAGAGGAGGTTGATACACCACCCATAAAATTTTATCAAGCATGTCCATGATGAATAGACCTACTACCCTAAAACTTAGAAAGATGGATTATGATCCATAGATACCTCAATATTGAACTTGCCTAGTGTTATTGAGGTATATAAGGGATTCAATAAGATACATTTAAAATAGGCACAAGAGTGGATTTATCCTTCAAGGTATCTTGTAAGAGCAACCTTTGGCCTAGATCTCTGAGTTTTATTATATCAAACTTTCTTAAACTTGATCTATATTTAAATTTGACATCCCACCAACTATTATTTGACATTCTATAGAATGTGATTGATGTACCAACAACCATCAAATTTAAGCACAAAAATAGATTTTTTCCTAAGATTTATCTTGATGTTAGCATGAATGTCCTTAGAATTTCAAATCCATAGATCCCACATGTGATGCAAATATTTTAAATTTTGTTGACATGTTTTCATTAGATATAAATATATCTCTCTCAGAGTCACTATTCATCACAAATTTTCAAGCTCTTAAGAGATATGGATTGCATTCAGTTGTGGCTAAGCCTGAGATCTTGCCATTAATCAACCTCCTTCAATACTTATTATTCATAGGAAGGGTTACACATGATTATTTTCTACACCACATGCATAACCAATTATTTTGGCATGCATATCTGAAGCAGATTTTTGAAGGTAATTATCAGTACCAACACTAGATGCTTATTTTAACAAACATAGGCTAGTTTCATGAAATCAAGATAATACTATGGAAAAGGTGTTGAATTAATGGCTTCTCCCCAAGGAAACCATGACATAAAAAGTAAATAATCCCACTCCAAATAATAATTTTAGGATGGGAGTGTGGATTGACATAAATTATGTGTACCAACCAATATTATCTGATGGGTAAAGGAATCCATAAACATTTTTTGAAAAGGATAAAGATGAGGGGAAGTATATTTATAATATATCTCAAAACTCCCTTCAATAGGTACCTTCAAGGTATATCCTAGGAGATACATTTGAATCATGCACAAGAGTGAATGTATGTCCCAGTAGAACTTGACTTCACCTTAAAAGCACTACTAGTTGATAACTTGGTAACTTAAAGGGCCTCTTAATCTGGTCTTTGCTTTGAATTTTTTAGGCTTTTTTCATGAACATAATTTATAATTAAAATAGGTCTTTAATATTTTTGTCTCTATCAAAGAGACTAAAGTCTTATTTTTGTCAGTCATTTTATCTGCTACAGAAATTATAAAGGAATTTAATGACTTTGACCCTGGCTATGTTTTGCCATCACTTGAAAGGCCACCCTCTATTATAACCATCCAAAAATAGGTAATAGTGTCCATTCCATACTCATTTCCATCATGGAAAATAGTCTATAAGGGAATAAAAAAGGAGGAGGTGACATTTAAAGTAGTCCAAGAGTCAGTCTTAGTAGAGGAATGGTTACCTGTATCAACTGTAGCTCATATCAATGAACTTAGTGTACAAGATTTTCAAGAATATCTATCCTCAATTCAAGAGCCACTTAAAATAGGAATTTTCCCATACAAATTAGACCCTTTGAGAATGTTTTTCCATGAAGTAGACCATTCGAATCCTTTTCACATACCCTTCCAGAATTTTGAACTAGTCCTTTGGCCTTTTTGAAAGTGTCCCTTATCTTTTGAAATAGCCCTTTGGAATTTCCCAAATTGACCACTTTACCCTTTCTGACCATATCTTTTTAAGTACATAGGTTTTGTGTAAATGACCCTCAGGAATTTTATCCTGAACCCTTTACCCTATGGGACTTATCCTTCAGGATATCATGTTTGACCCCTTTATCTTATGAAAAGGGCCCTTCATCCTTTATGTATTAGACCCATTGACATGAACATACCCTTTGATATTTTTGTCTCAAGCCTTTTAACCTTTTTCAAAGTTCCTACTTACCCTTTGGACCAAAGGAACATACCCTTCAAGTTTTGTGTAACCTACCCTTTGAGACTTTTGAAATGACCATTGGTTATACAAAAATACCCTTCAAGAAATAAAAAAGTTCCATTCAGCCTTTACGAAGTAGACCCTTTGGGATTTTTACCATAGACAATAATGCATTATGAAGTGGACCCTTGAGATCAAAAGTTCCCTTTGGGGAAATTTAAAATGCCCTTTAGACCCTCTAAATAGCCCTTTGGGATAACTGTCTCAAGACTTTTGCCCAAATGAAAAATATAGGGAAATTGTTATAGATGTTTTATCTAACATAAATAATTAATCTATAGACATTGACCCAAAAGCATTTTTTCCAATGTAGATCCTAAATTCCTTATTATTAAGAGTACTACTAGTCGCACTAGACTTAGCCAAAATAAAAGCAAGAATATTTCTTATCAATACTTTAAACACCCCCACCAACCTGAGCTAACGAGTTTAAATTATACAAGAAAATAAAATCCAAGTGAAAGTTGCACATTTATGTCACATGAACTAATATTCAATGTAGGATTAACTATAAGTGATATGCCATGATTGAAAATCCATCATTGAAATTAAGCTAACTTGCATTCAAAGTCTTCTTCTTTCTTAAATCGATGAAGAGCCCTAGTTCCCACTTCAAGAGTATTGTGAATAAAATAATGACTGAGCTAGAGTGGAGTTATTTGTCTAGCATACATAACACATAGAAGAAGTAACATAGAGTATGCATAAATGGCATCTACATCTAGGACATTCTTGGGGATGATTCCACCATCTTCATATTCAATTAAGTACTCCCTATAATTCATGGATATCATCTTAGATGCCACAGTGTTTGAAGACAAGTACTAGAATTATTTAACATTATGGTGTGTCATTGATTTAATGGACATGTTATCACTGAAAGATGATATGACACTAGTAGACAGATTGTTCGTTAAAGAATTATTGGCATTCAAATGCCAAAGATTACACTTTGCTACAGCCAAGCTGAAAGTAATGTTGTGCATTAACCTCCTAAGGGACTTGTTCTTTTTGGGTAAGATATCATAGGATGTGTTCCTACATCATTCTAGTAATAACATGGTGGTCACATGGATTTTGAGGGTAGATTTCTATAAATACCTATATTTGAGTATACATGATGCCTACTTTGACAAGTACACATTGGTGTAGTTTGAGATAGAGACCTCAATGGAAAAGGCACTATATTTGTGGTTACTCCTACACCAAACCATCACATGGAAAGGAAAGAATATGAAAGGATAAATCCTAATTGATAGATTCAGGATGGGAATTTGCATTGATATGACTCTTCTCAACCAATTATATAGTATGCCTAGCATTCATTTTTTAAATTTGGATTGGGGTGCTGCTAGTATACATGATGCTTACACATGATTCCACATACACCTTGGGTGAGATAATAAGCCTTTAGTTGAGGGAGACTATTATTAATAAAGATAAAAGTCTCACACCCTCTAGATATTTCTACATGGTGTCCTACTTATTGGATGTAGTCATGGGTATGTGTTATAAGGATCTTGGTGAATTATGGGATCTAGCTATAGACTATGAGAAGAATAGAATCTATGTTTATTACTAATTCATTCATGTCTATTGTTATACCAAGCATATGATAAGGATATCTGAGGATGTCTATGCTTAGTTTGGCAAGCCATTCATGGTTCACCCATGCCTCAAATTGGTAATAATATTGTGAAGAACTTGGTTGGGAAAGGGGTTTATTTGCTTTACCCAAATTTCACTATTATTATGATTTGGGGAAATAAGGTTGGGCCCCTGTGTCTTCCAAGTTTTGTACCAAATAATTTAGCTAAATAGGAAATCACCTTCCAATTATGGAAGAGCATTGAAGAAGAATTATCAAGGCAAAAGAAGGCCTTGTATTTTGGTCATTTTATAACTATTGATAAGATGGTATATACAATGAGAAATCATCTCAAGGAGGTAGGTGGAAAACATAGGATTTATCCTTTCCCTACACTTGCACATAGAGATTGGGATTTACACAGGTTAATCTAAAATCACAATCATGAATTTAACATCCCTTATAGTCATGAGCCTTATGACTATGATTTCCTATTTTTGAATGCCAAGTTTCATGAAGAAGTATTGTAATGGGAGTATATTACTGGGATGTAAGAGGACAATTTAAAAATGATCTAGGATGATCCTTCTTTTTCTACCAGGGAGTTGGATAACAAAAAGGCATTCTATAAAGGGTGGTAACATTCAGATTTTTGGAGAGGATAGTCTAAGGAGCAATCCAAGGACCAAACTACTTTCTCCTCCTAAGGACATCCTTTTAATTTGAAGTTAAAGATAGTGAAGAAGGAACTTGAGATACTTGAGCCTAGTTCAACTAGGGGAAGAAAAGCAAGAGATATAATTAGCCTTAATTCTAATGAGGAGGAGAGAACACACGAATTACCTATTTTAAGTTATAGTCAAGTGTTAATTGTTATACCCCAGGTACACATTGTTACATCAATTGGGATAACAACTCTAGAAGCAATAACATCATCACCTCAGGACTCCCCCACATAGGTAAGGACCCCCTTAGTCTATAAGATAAATCCTAAGACTCCTATGCGAAGTCCTACAGTGGGGACATCACAAGGTGTACCCACTCAACTTCCACAATTAGAACTAGCTAGGGGAGATGAGTTGATCATCAAGGATATTGAGAATGATTGAGATGAAGAAGTTGAGTTGGAAACAATCAAAGCTATGACACTCCAAATAGAGCCTATGGAGCTTACTTTTTGAGGTACTCAATATTTTGTTAGTTCTCTTATATTTTTTATACCCATCTTTAGGCAAATTACCTCTATGGAATTTCCCACATCTACCCCCTCCATCTCCACTTCCATCCCACCCACAATGCAGACCCCTTATATTCTTAGTAGCACCTCCACTATTAGAGCCCTCAAGATAAATAAAGTGTCTAGGAAGGTGCAGACTACATTGACCACCTCATAACTCTACATCCACTCCACTCAAATCACCCTTCTACAACTACCTACCACTTCCATAGAGAAGACCATAGTGATAAGTAATGATAGGGTAAGGAAGGCCAAGCCCCAAATAATCATGTTCCATCCACTTCCTCAATTTGAAGGAGTAGATTGGTCCAAAATCATATGGCATTCCTCACCTGATGTCTTAACCAAGGCCCAAAAGAAATAAAAAAAAGTTTAAGAGGAGTCCAAGGAAGAGGTTTTTGTCACAACCTCTTATGCATCCCAACTAGACATTCCTCCATGGGTAGTGGATTTGAAGAACAAGGTTTCTCAATTGCCAAACTTCAAAATGATTGAGCTTCCCTTTGTTTATATTTTTTTATTCTCCAATTGGTAGTATTCAAAGGGTGAAGAAGAGGAAATTATAATATGATAGAGGCAACTAGATCATCCTTGAAGAAAGGCAAGAAGTGTTCTCCTTCATTAAGAGGTATAACATATATCTAGGACAATCTTTATATGAGGAAAATCTAATAGACCTGGCACAAGCACACAAGGATGACATAGTTGTAATTCATGAAGGAATGGAGTTAACTTGACATGAGATTGAGGAAGAAGAACATGTATTAGTGTCTGAAGTGGAGAAACTAAAAGAGAAGGCCAATATAGTGCATATTCCTATTGGCATAGAAGCTGAAGTTTAGAAGGCAACTTTTAGATGCTATAACTCCTTAGAAGCCATAGAGTTCATGAAGGCTGAGATGAACCCTTATGTGAACCAAGCCAATCAATTGTTTCATTCTTTGAGAGGTGATATTACAAAACTAAAGATGCTATTTGTCTATACAGGTAACTCTTTATATAGTCATCTTGACCTTATGACTATGCTAGAGGCATCTAATGCCTTAAATCTAGTAGTCATTTGGTAGAAGGAGGTGAAGGATTAGTTATAAAATTTTAGGGATTTTATCAATAGATATTAGGTGTATGAGACTTAAATTCTTTAATTTTTTCATGAATTAAAGTTATCCAAGGTAAAGGACTCCATTAGTAAGTTTATTAGCTAGATTGATTTTGACAAGCTTATCCTAGAAGTGACTAATGATGTTAAGTAGATATTTCAAGGTTTAACACTCACAAAAATTGAGTATGAATTAATCAAGGCTAAGAAAAAGGTCACTGAAGTAGAAATCTTCAAATTTAAATTTTAAATAACCAAGGATGAACATGTGAGTCTCCTTAGATAGACCAAATGAATTCATCAAGCATCATTTCTAAACTTAGAATTTATATGATAGCAACATGGAGTGGCAACATTTTTTTACAAAGATAAAAAAGTACATAAAAAATAGGCTTCTAGTGGTGCGACTACATCTTCAACTACCTCTTTGACTTCTACACCAACCAAGGTGTATGTAGTGTTACAAAATACAACTTTGATTTTATGCATGTTTAATTTTGTAATGGAAAATGTACTTGGATTTTGAGTGGCTAATTGTAAAAATTGACTTTAGATTTTGTTCACATGAACACATTGCATAATTATAGAAAATTCATTTTATTTACTTTATCTTCTAGTTTCATCTTATACGATTTAGACCACCATTAGAAATACATGTTCTAATAGACACATATAACCACCTTTCATGAACTTGGAGGATAAGGTGGCCCCTTCCCCAAGTCTATACATACAATTGTAACCCAGCTTATTTTTTTGGTCAGAAGATTTTGGAATATAGAGTAGTGAAACAATTTTGATCATCATCATTTAAGTGTTTTGAGTATTTTCTTTCCAATTCTATGTAATTAGTTATTATTTCCATGGTTGCATGTTTCAATAAAATTTAGTGTGTTACAACTATGAATAGATTCTTGATTTCTTGGTTGATATACTAATCCTAGATTTGCAATAGCTATTGAAAGAGTAGTGAATATATTGATTGAGTTAGTCAAGTTAATTAAATAATATTTTTGAATGTGTATTTTTGCTTTCTTTATTTTAGATTTTTGTGTGTGTGAAACAACTACCTTACACACAACAACTACCGTAGATAATTCATTTGTCTGAACCATAATCTCTTGATTAAGGGTGTGCAACAGCTGCCCTAAAAGGAGTAACCTTTGTCTGAGGCTCATGAATTCCCTACATATTTATTTCCCTAGACTTCCTATCCATGTTTGACTATATGTGTGTTATTTCTTCTATCAATAATCATAGGTTTTATAAATCATAGGTTTGTTTAGAAACCAACCAGGGAAGTGATTCCCAATAATAATGGAGCCTTCTTTTTTACCCTACCATACCCTCCTTTTTGAGTTTGTTGTTAAGATTTACCCACTCTAGATTAGAAACCAGCCACCCATCCAACTCACATAGAGATTCACTCTATTATAAGGCCACACCTTCATCCAAAAAACCTTGTCAACAATCTACATGCCCTACCCCTATTCCATCAATAGGTTGAAATAAATTATATTCCTAAAACTCATGCATTGGAGTAGAGTTTACATCCATTAAGATCCCAAAATTTTATAGGCTACCTTTTTTGATTGGGGTGTGCATAAAATTGGTATCAAATTATTCTCTTTCCCCATGAAGCATTAGTTTATCATTAGTCTTAGGTGAGCATCAAGGAGGAAGTTGGTCTACTTAAGAGGTTTAGCCCCAACATAGGTCACCCATGGCCTAGGGTTATCCCAATCTTATAATATTAGTTGGAGAGAGCATGAAGAACCCTCTACAAGGGTGAAAATTAAGTCTATAACACTTTCAAATATGGACAAGAGTGAATTTCCCTTTTAAGGTATCTCCTAGGAAATACCTTTCAAATGGGTACAAGAGTGGATTTCTCCTTCAAGGAACAAGTGGAATTTTCCCTTATATAGAAGGCAATACTAGGTGATAATTTGAAAGCATTTTTAATACCTACAAGGTATCTCTTAGGAGATACCTTTCAAACATGCACAAGAGTGGATTTCCCCTAGACAGGCATAAGAGTGGATCTCTACTTCAAGGAACAAGTGGAATTTTCCTTACATAGAAGGCACTATTGGGTGATATTTTGAAGGCTCCTGTAATACCTTCAATTTAAGTCATAGGAGATACATTTCACACATGCACAAGATTAAATTCCACTTCAAGTTATCTCCTATGAGATATATTTAAAACAGGGATAAGAGTGGATTTTTCCTTCAAGGAATAAGTACAATTTTCCTTTACATAGAAGGCAATACTAGGTGATATTTTGAATTCCCTTGTAATAAATTTAAGGTATATCCTAGGGGATACCTCTCAAACATGAAAAAAATTAGATTTCCCCTTGAAGTTATCTCATGGGAGATACCCTTCAAATAGGTGCAAGAGTGGATTTCTCTTTCTAGAAACAAGTGGAATTTTCCTTTACACAGAAGGCACTACTAGGTGATATTTTAAAGGCCTTTATAATACCTTCAAGGTATCTCTTATGAGATACCTTTAAAACATAAAAAATACTATATTTCCCCTTCAAGGTATCTCCTAGGAGATACCTTTCAAATAGGCACAAGAGTGGATTTCTCCTTCAATGAACAATTGGAATTTTCCTTTATATAGAAGGCACTACCAAGTGATATTTTGAAGGCCCTATATATTTCCCCTTCAAGGTATCTCCTAGGAGATACCTTTAAAATAGGCACAAGAGTGGATTTCTCCTTCAATGAACAAGTGGAATTTTCCTTTATATAGAAGGCACTACCAAGTGATATTTTGAAGGCCCTATAATATCTTCAATGTATCTCCCAGGAGATACATTTTAGATAGGGATAAGAATGGATTTCTCCTTCAAGGAATAAGTATAATTTTCCTTTACATGGAAGACACTATTTGGTGATATTTTGAAGGCCCTTGTAATACCTTCAAGGTATCTCCTATGAGATGCCTTTCAACCATTCACAAGAGTGTATTTCCATTTCAAGGTATCTCCTAGGAGATACCTTTTAAATAGGGACAAGAGTGGATTTCTTGCATCAAGGAACAAGTGGAATTTTCCTTTACATAAAAGGCACTACTAGGTGATATTTTGAAGGCCACTGTAGTAGCTTCAGTGTAACTTCTAGGAGATAATTTTAAAACATGGACAAGAGTAGACATGTTTCATTTATCATGGTTTAAATTTTGTAGATATAGACTTAACCTAAGTCTCTATCCTAAGGTTCTAATTATATTAATCAATTTAATAGAACCTTAAGCTAAAGACTTATGGTATATCTCATATCGTTCGATGGGTTCCCTTTTATTTTGGTCTAAAATTAGAATAGACACTTTAGTCCTAAGTTTATTTCATGTTTATTAACATAAAATAAAACCTTAGACTAAATTATTTAACCTAAGTTCTATAGATGGTCCTATGCTAACCTAAAATTCATGCACCTTTTTAGGATTAATGGCTCACACCCAATTAGGGAAAGATGATCAGATAGAGTGAGATCACCTGGACTATCCTATGGAACCTCTGAGTAAGCACAAATATAACACATGGAAAACATCCACTCATTGTGAGACTGGTAGAGACGTAAAACTTAGAAAGGTCATATGATTAGCAAGTGGAAAAACCATGAGGCCTGATACTATGGATAGCTAATGGCATGTGATTCTTAAGATTAAGATCAATGACTCATGTCAATTGAGGTAAGATTATCTAACATATCAAGAAAAAATAAGGTTTTCAAAGGGTAAAGGTTACTTTTTAAATATCAAATAGACAAGGTTTTGTGAAAAAGGCAATATGGATGCCATAGAACTACCTTGAACATGCCACCTAAACATAAACAAATAAAGGCAAAGATTTTATGGGTGTAAGAAAGGAAAAGGTATAAATTCCATGGACTAAATCAAATATAAGGCATGAATTCACTCAAGTGAAAAAGCCATCCCCATTAAAGCTTGAAAAGACTTGTAAAAAAATACTAATGTTTGCAAAACCTCTAATTTGATCCCAATTTGATTACAATCAAGCCTGAGAGAGTCTAATTATTGTCCGAGCAAGTAAAAACTAACCCAAAGGTAACTTGTAGATCACTAGTGATCAATTTAAAAACTCATAGTCATGGTGGCTTAAAAACATCACAGATAGGACACATAGTGCTACTTAACCATGGACTTAGAAGGAAGGGTCTTTAAGGACACATTATTTGATGATGTGGCATTGAACACTAGAGACAATAATTGGTCCAAACTATTTTGGAAAATTAAATAATTATAACCTATAATGAAGGAGGATGATAATATTTTAGCCTTTAAGATAATATATTATGACTTGGTTATAGCATAGATGATGAGCCTTCACCACGTTGTAACAAAATTAGAGATACTCCACTATATAGATGTCCTCCCTATTTTTAAAGAATGTAAAATTGAAAAGGGAATGTTGATCCATAAAAGTACTCAAAAATTCATTGCTTATGTGTCTTCCATCACTTTTGAGATCTATTATAATTTACCCAAACCCCAAGTAGATGTACCCACACTCAATAAATGGGCTAAGCAAAATGATATCAAAATCATCCTTACCTTATGGTTATACTCTGAGAACCGGGTGTATTTTGACCTTAGTAAAAACATTCCCATTAGCCAATTCTGACCTAAATTAGAATGATAATTACCTTGATGAATAGATTGTGTGGAAACCCCACTACCACTTACGTTAATAACATCTGGGTACCCCTGGTATACTTTATGATTGAGAAAGAGCTCACCCCTCCCATTGGTGAGGTGATTAGCATGTGCTTATGTAGGCATATCTTTGTAGTCAAGGAGTCTAGGAAAAACTTCTATATGATGTCTTATCTCCTAGACATCCTACTTTCCATAATGGAGATCCCCAAATT
This sequence comes from Torreya grandis, assembly GCA_037957365.1. Lineage (NCBI taxonomy): Eukaryota > Viridiplantae > Streptophyta > Pinopsida > Cupressales > Taxaceae > Torreya > Torreya grandis. Next base: position 601,986 of record JARHVA010006071.1, on the reverse strand, counting down.
TAGGGGATGGTCACCTAAAAAGATGCAAATAGTGTCTCAGTTATATTCAAAGTTACATATCTTCAAATATAAGGATCATATTCAGTTTATCTATGATTGCATCTACCCTATCTTGACTAAGGCTATAGCAGGAAGCCCAATTCCAAGAGTCAACCCATTGACAAAAAATTCCATTGAATCCGTTGGGGACATCTAGTTTTATATAGACTACATAATCATCATTATTAAAGAAACACAATGCACCCCACTTAGATTGCCAATCCATGTCCTAGACAAATTGGTTGAGCAATAAATTGCATTCTAAATATACAATGGTATAGATGGGCTTTGTAGAAGCAAAAGGAAAGGATTGTTTCATCTTCCACCCTTGGTTATGGGTAGAACCATCTTTCAATATTAGGATAATATTAAAGATGTTGCTAGGCATAAACTATCTTTCAATTTACAACATGATGAATTAAGACAGTGGGATCCCAATGATAAGGTTGGGAATAATCTAAAGGCCAAACAAATAAATCTAACATATGAACATCAAATAAGAGTCTATGACTCAATGTATACTAAGGCTGCATCCTTCACAATAGTATTGGCAAGGTTGAAAAAACATGGCATCAACCTAGAGGCTAGATTGATGAGAGATGAGAAGCCAACCAGTGAAATATTGTAGATGGGACCTCTATAATATCATATGCTATCTAGACCATCATATAGGCCTCTTCCAGAACAACCAAAAGAATAATTACAGTAGCCAAAGGTACAAAATGCTTGAGGACCAAGATAAGAGAGGCTTGAAGAAAGACCCAGTGAAGGGGCATCATCTTCTGCCCAACATGAAAAGCTAGAGTCTCTAATTGATTACACTAACATGATTGCAATGCATCTTGGGGAAAAAGTGGAAGATGTCGTGGAAGCACTAGCAAGTGCTTATGGATCAGATGAAGATGAGGTTAGAATATTTACTAGTGAATTAGTCTAATAATTGCTAAGTGATTTCTATTCAACCATTTTCTATTTTCTCTTTTCTGAAATTCTTTATTTTAGTATCTTTTTGTAAACCCCATGTTTTGGTTTTTGTCTCTATTTTTTTTTCCTATTTAATCTATTTTTCATCTTCTATATCAACATCAAAATCAAGGAAATTTTCCATGAAATTATAAGAACCATTGATGAAATTTTAATTAACACTAGCAAATATGTTAGCATCATCAACAAAATTATATGATTGCATAGAATTTTTTTTTAAAGTAACAATGAAATAGGAAAAGTTATCAATGAAATCATTGAAGGTAAATGTGAAATCATTCTATTTTATGTTTAAATTTTTGTTTTCTGATGGATAATAATTTTGTAATTTGTTTTGATTGTGTAACTGTGAAATTATTTTAGACACATATTTTTCTTTGTTTTTTGGGTTATTCTTAACTATTTTTAGTTTTCCTTTCTTTTCAACCAAACATGAAACTTATAATATATATTTTTGGGATAAAAGTCAAAGAAAATCTTATAAAGAGTTAAACAAACTGATTATTTTTTCTTTATTACCAACATTTTTATTTTTCTAACAAGCTTTTTCAATTTTAGTTTTTCATTTACTTTGATAATTATAAAACATTTGTTTTTGTTAGAGTTAATTTATCTTCATTTTTACAACATTGTTGTGTGTGTCTTACTTGTGCTGTATATGCTCTTTTCTTAACGTCATATTGGTGATGATACTTGAGAATCAAAAATAACACTTGTAAGTTGTGTTACCCAAGATAATAGTTATGTGTATTCCCTTCTCTTAGCATTACATTGGTGGGAATACTTGAGAATCAAAATTAATTGTTTATATTTTAATTTTTATCTTCTTAGAGGCTTTATTGACCATGGATTTCACCACCATGTGGTAGACCAACCTTGTGTATTGGTAGGGTATAAAAATTTAGTTAGAGATATCATTTTTATCTAAGTAGTTATGTATTTTAAGCATGCCATGAAGTGAGGGATTTCCATGCTCTAACACCCAATCCTTAGACAACATGACTCAAAGGTTGAGTTTTCTAATGTCAACACTCTCAGACCCCTATGGCTATGTTGGGAAAATTGGAATGAAACCCAATAGTGTGTGTACATTAAATCAACTTATTCCATGGATTTCATCCTCATCATAACAAAAGGTATATCGAGGAATCCCTTAGTTAAACTTGTGTATACCTTAATCCTAGATAATACATTCCTTCTATTTAATACATAGTGCATCAGTTAGTAGTTAGTACTAAGAAATTACTTCCCCATACCTTTGGAACTAGGTTTATTGGGCCATAATAATGTCATGATCCTCTATGGTAAGTGTATTAAAATTTTAGGTTGAAACTAACATAATGGACAGTTCAGTGACATGGGAAGCCTACGAGTTACTCAATTCCCCTTTTACCTTAATTTTTCACCATTTTGTGCATTTAAATGAGTGTTTAAAATATATATTTTCTATTTTTTTCCATTGTGCTTTACCATGTATTGAAAATACTTGAGCCAAAACAAAAATTACTTTTAAGTCTTTTATCCCCAAAACTTAAAATCAAAAATTTCAAAGAAAAACACAAAGGCATTTAGTTGTCAATCAAAGTTTTTAGTCACTTTGGTCCTTTTGTATTAATTTTTCAAGTCTTTCTCGAGTCAATTCATTCCCCTAGTAATGTCACCAATAACAAGGCACATGGCCATGTTTAATAATCCCAAGGAAAGGGAGGATCATTTTGGCGATGACCCTTCCCAATTTGGAGTCCAAGACTACCAAATTCATCATGTAGAAATACATGAAATCCATTACCATGAGGAATAATCAAGCGGATCATACCAAAGTGAGGGTATCCCCAAAGCCATTTTTACTCCTTATCCATTCAACCAATACATCATGACCAACAAATATGAAATTTTGCTTCAAGCTTTGAGTTTAGGGGATAAATTTCCACCCAATTTTGATGTCCAAAACTTGAAATATTTGATTGATAATATGGAGTATTTGTCACCTATTCATAATCCATGTATCTCATAAATATATTTAGAGGGTATTAATGCTCTAGTAGGTACCTGGAATCCCAATCCCTAAGTATCCTAAGACAAATGGAAAACTATCTTTCATGAAGAATCCTCCCAAGTGAGTCATGGATTTTCTATGTAAACCCATCCTCATAATACCAACAAAGATATTATGAAGCTCCAAACCAATCAAACAAACAATCTTTAGGTTACATCAAATTCCTACACCCATCCCTATTTGAGTTTGAAAGACAAATCACCCTCATTTATCCCTTCATATAATCAAAAATTGAATATTCATTCAATTTTATTGAATATAAGTCAACCTAATCCAAACATGAATGAACCAATCATAAATGAAACCAATCCAAGATTGAATGGTCATTCAATTTGATTTGTCACAAATCCAACCAATCTAAATCTAAATGTTCATTCAATTTTACCAATCAAAAAATCAAACAATCCAAACTTTAATTTTTATTCAAATTTACCAATTTATAATTTGATTTTGAATACCCAGTTAAGTTCACCACTCAATCCCAATCAAAGTATTTATGTCTCACCGATCAACCAATCATCATAAAATCCAAACATGGGTTTTGCTTCACACGCACCCATAAATCTAAATCCAAATGTTAATTTAGGAAATGTGAAATATTAGTTTTCCAATTAGTATTCTCTTGTAGGAATTATTCCATAAAATTCAAATCAAGTACCAACCAACACCAATCCATTCAACACTAATCCAAATTCTAACCCCCCATTCAACCCAAATTCCCATTCTAAACTAATGAATAATTTAAATCCATTTTCAAACAAAAAATTAAACTAATCTAAACCAAATCCACTTTATCCAACCAACTCTAATTTGTTTAACCAACCTAACCCAAGTTTTAACACAACCTATAACCAACCCAACCCAAATTTTAACTTTAATAACAATTCTAATCCAATGAATTCTAGTTTCAACACAAATCCAAACCCAATAAACCTTTACTTTGACACTAACCCAAATAATTTAATCAACTTTATAAATCCACAACATGTTAATTTTTCTAGCCCACTTTGTAATCACTTCACTAACAATCCAAATTTTCACAAACTAATACCAACACAATCTAATTCATGGGTCAAACTTCAAATTTTTATACCTCTTCAAGCTAATTGAATCAATTATCACCATACTTTATTCAAGATTTTCAAAACATGAAAGATAGGGTTCAAGGATTGCAATATGGCACTTTTTTGAGGAAAAAATAATATAAATTTGAAGAAATTTTTTCTTACCCATACAATTTAAATGGCATGACAACACCTTTCCCTAAACATTTTAAACTTCTCAAATTTGACAAATACAAAGGTAAGGGAAATCCTAGGGATCACCTTAAGGACTTCTGTCATGCTTGTGTGGATGTTATTTATATAAATGAGTACATATTGAGATCTTTACATGAAGTATCAAGGGTAAAACCCTTGAATGGTTTTCATTCCTACTCAAAGGATCAATTTTCATCTTTGAGAACCAATCTGAGAAGTTTGTTCGTCACTTTTCATATAATGTCAAAAATGACTTGATGACACTTAACCTACACAACACTAAGAAATAAAATGGTGAAACCTTTGCCTCCTTATTACAATGATGGAAGGCATTGGAAAACCATTTGGCATGGTCTTTCCTTAAATCCAAACTTGTTGTAATATTTATGAACAAACTTAATTTAGACTTGGGACATCACTTGCAAATGCTTTGTCCAAGTTATGTTGATGAATTTATTGAGAATGTATTTTAAATTTAACAAACTAATCATTGGAGGTGTTATTAATATATTTAATCCCAAGAATAATTACCCCAAACAACCTTAAAAAAATGATTTTTTTGCCAAAAATAAGAATGTTGTAGGTGATGGTGTGATTGATGTCAAAAAATACAAAACCCACTTATACAATAAAAATTTTATACCCAACCCATTAAAAACATTACCATCCCCAATGGTCAATGAAGACAAGAAAACCACCAATATAAGTTCACCCAATTGGGTGACTCTTACGAGTCAATTTTTTAAAAGTTGGCCTAAGTTTACATGATCATTTGGCATAACTCCAAGCCATTTGAAGACAACATTCCTAAACTTGATTGGTTCAAAAAAGATGAATGCTGTAAGTACCATAGGATAAAGGTACTCTCTAAAACTAGGTGTATGTGCCTCAATCACTATGTCCAATATCTTATAGATCATAAAGATATAGACATTGAAAACCGTCCATCCATGACATCTAACAACCAAAATTTGGGGACATACAAAGGCCCCTTCCCCCAAAATGAAAAGGTAATAGCAAGAAAAAGAAAGAGTCCATCCAATCAAGTAACTTAAACCAAACCAATCATCCTTTTGACTCCATAGTCAATTTTGTTGATTATGATCACAACCATATTTCAGTCATTAGTTTACAAGCACAAGATTGTGTTATTACCACAAGGCATAAAAAAATTACCATTCCTAGCACATCATCATCTAATTTTAAACATAAGTACAACATTATAGATCATATTGAGAAGACACCTACCAATATTTCCATCTTATAACTTCTCAATACTTCGCATATATATAATGACATTTTTTATAATTCCAAGAGTCTATTATCTCGTAAGACCTCAATTCATCTAGATTTTTAGAATTATTTAGAAATCTATCCTCTAGAAATCAGGTCATGTTAGACCATTTTAATGTCTCCCCTTTGGGATCTATTCATAAAATATGATTATATATAAGTCATTATATCTAGACATAAATTAAAGATGGTGTTTATATATAATGGATCAGCTTTAAATTTATGTACATTGTAGTTAATTAAAGATTTAGGATATTCCACAACATCATTAGAATCCAATATAATTACATTCAAGGCATATGATAATAGCAAACAATAGTCTATGAGTACTATTTATCTTCCATTGATGGTGGGGCATGTGATATAAGAAACATTAGTGCATGTTCTTGATATCAATTTACCCTACAATCTACTCCTTATCCATCCATGGATATATTCAATGAATATTGTACCCTCAATTTTAAACCAATGTTTGAATTTTTTACACGATGGAATGGAAGTAACCATCCTAGGTGATCCTCAATTGTTTCAATATTGTAAAGTATTGGAAGGGCATTATTAAATATCCATCTATCTCTTATTATTGAAGATAACTTTAATCCTATTAAGGAATCACCTATTCTTAAAAACTACATCCATATTAATACATTATTTAAAACACCTCTGCTTGGTGATTGGTTGAATATGCCATCTACCTCCTCTTCCACATAAACATCATCTACCAGTCAAGCCTCCACTTAACCATCCACTTCTAAATATACTCCATATCCTCCATTCTAATTAAAAATCATTGATAAAGGCATAGGTGAATATGAGATCCAAGATTATAATTACACAAACACAATTCATATGTCTTCACATTATCATGGCAGGCCCCATTATTGATGAGACACTCAAGTAATTTAAAAATTCAACACATAAAATTTATATAAGGTAGTCTTATTTATGATGAACACATTGAATATTTTAAATCCTTCCTAGCTTTACTTTGATGAACTAGCTACTTGTTATGTTAACACTAAATATCCCATAGATAAATCCATTATGTGTAAAATAATGAACTATAAAGGCAAGGGCCTTTGTCTTCATGAAAAAGGATTAATGTATCCTATAATGTTAAAATGTAATGAATCCTCACATGGTATAGGGTTAAATACACTTAATATAAATGCCACACTTTTCCAAAGTGAATCTTCTAGTGAGTCAAAGGAAGATTATTCGAACACTAAAATGGATTCCATTTATAGTTGCTTTGAAGACCTATATTTAACCAAACTTTTCCATGAAAATATGATTTTGACACTTGACATCATATATACATATTTAATCCAATAGTACCAACATGCAACAACCACACCTCATCATTTTCAAAATGATGAATCAATTTCATAATTTTTGTGAACAAGATAAGATATTCCAATAGGTAACCATAAGAAGGGATTTTTCATTTAGTTAGATGATTCTTCATATTTTGTAGAACAATGATCACATAACCAAATTAGTTAAACATTAATATCACATTAAGAAGACCTAGATGAGGAAAATATTCTTCCTCCACCACCCCCAAAGTATCAAGAAGAGTTAACTCTCCTAGTTGAGGACACCATTATCATCAACATTAAAACTGAAGAAAATCATAAAATAGTCAAGATTGTCACTTCCTTAACTCAAGAAGAATGATAAATACTCACTCTTTTTATAAGATAATTATTTGATGTATTTACATGATCATATATATATATATATATATATATATATATATATATATATATATATATATATATCTGTGTGTGTGTGTGTGTGTGTGTGTGTGTGTGTTGGGGTTTGATCATTCACTAGTTGTGTACCACCTTATCATTCATCCATATGTAAAACCCATAAAAACATATAACAATTCAATCCAAGGTTACACTATTAGTAAAGGAAGAGTTAAAGAAGTAATTAAAGGTTGGTTTCATTCACCCCATCAACTATTCATATTGGATACTTAACATTATACCCATGTCAAATAAACTAGAAGGAATCAGGGATTAGATGTATTTACAAAGCATGCCCCAAGGATGACTTCCCATTTCCAAATATAGATATGATTATGGAATATAAAGTAGGTCATGAAATGTTGTCTTTAATAGATGGATTTTTAAGATATAATCAAATCAGAATAGCTCATAAAGACCACCATAAAAAAACATTTACAACACCTTGGGGTACCTTTTGCTATCAAGTGATGCCCTTTAGTCTAAATAACATCATAGTTACATATAAAATAGAAATGATTGTCATTTTTCATGATATGTTTCATGAGATCATGGGGGGTTATGTTGACAACATACCTATAAAATCCAAATCTAGAGTAGAGCATCCAAAATTACTTCATTGCATCTTTGATAGAATGAGAGAATACAGGCTTTTCTTAAACCCAAAGAAATGTATTATTGGGGTGACATCAATAATTTTTTTAGCTCTCATTATTTCCTATCATGGCATAGAATTTGATCCCTATAAAGTATCAGTTATCATTTATATGTCTCAACCCAAAAATATCAAACAACTTCATAGTTTGTAAGGTAAAATCCAAGAAATCTAATGATTCATATCTCAACTTACAAATAATTATCATCCATTCACAATCCTATTTAAGAAAGACACTCTTTTCACTTGTAATGAGAATTGTAATAAGGAATTTGAACATCCTACGAAATATCTTTCCAATCCACCAGTTTTAATGCCACTTATTGCTGAGAAATCTTTTCTTTTGTACATATTAGCTACATAGTATGCATTGGGAGCATTATTGGCACACCATAATGATAGTGGATCAGAATGGGTAGTGTATTACCTAAGAAAAAACATTAGTTTCATATGAACATAATACTTTCCAATGGAAAAGGCATGTCTCATGGTTGTTTTTGCTCCCCAAAAACATCTTGACTATATGCTCAATCATCAAACTAAAATCATTGCAAAAATTGACCCTCTTAAGTATTTCTTTTCTAAAACAACTTTAATAGGTGGAATGGATAAGTGGTCATAATTCTTAGTGAATTTGATCCTAAGTATGTTAATAATAAAGTAGTCAAGGGATAAGTAATAGTAGTTTCACTAGCAAAGAATCTTATTGAATATCATACACCTATTTTTATAGATTTCTTAGAGGAAGCAATAATGTCCATTGATAAAATCCTAGTCTAGAAGCTATATTTTTATGGTTCCTTCACAAGTCATAATTTAGGGGCTGGTATCCTACTAGTTACACCTGATGGGAATTTTATTCCAAAGGCATTCAGGATCAAGTATCCATGTACAAATAACATAGAAGAATATGAATCCCTCCTAATTGCTCTCAAACTTGCAATCAAATAAGGTATCCATTATCTTATTATATTTGGGGATTCCAAACCCATCATTAATCAATTCACCGATCAATTTAAATATCATGATGACAAGTTAATCCTATATAATAGGATGGTGAATAGTCTAAATTTTTGTTTTACATCTATATAATTTGAACAAGTGCCACAAATTAATAATAAAGTATCCTATGCCATGGAAACCATTGGTTCATTACTTGATCTTAAATCAAATCATAACAAATTCCTTGTAGAATACTTAATGATCCCATCATATGATCTTCCTAATTCTGAGATGGTCTATGAGGTGGTTGGTCCCACTTCTTCATGGTATATTGACATTTATGCATACCTCCATAATAACACCCTTCCATCCAATTTAACCCATAATCAACATAAATAATTCATCTAGCACATATTTTGTTACAAAATCCTTGGATAAACTTTATAACAAAGAAGTTATGATGGAACCTTGTTATGTTGTTTAAATTCTGAAGAGCCTACCACAGCTATTAGAGAAGTTCATGAGGGAATTTGTGGTGCTCACTTTTGTGGCATAATCCTTGCTAAAAATATATTGTGTGTAGGTTATTATTGGCCTATAATGGAATCTAAATTTTTTCTTTATGTTAATAAATTTGTACCTTGTCAAAATCATGGTGACCTCATGCACATCCCTTCACAAGTTTTACATCCCATTACAACAGCTTGGCCACTCTGCACATGGGGGTTATACCTCATTATAAAAATAAATCCCAATTTATTTCATGGCCATAGATACATCATTACTGACATCAAATATTTTACCTAGTGGGTTGAAACAATGCCCTTAACATGTCACTAGCAAAAAAAAAAAAAAAAATTATATTGAACCATGTTATTTTTTGGTATATCATGTACTATCATATTTGATAATGTAGAATCCTTCAATAAAAAATAAGTTAATCATTTTGCACTATCTTTCATATAAAACAAAAATGGTTCACTCCATATTATCCACAAGGTAATGACCAAGTGGAGGCAATGAATAAAAGCATTCTTTAAATATTTAAATGAATTGTCAATGTAGTTAGTCATGACTAGCATACATAGATTTGTCCTACCCTCTAGGAATATTGCACTAGCATCTACACACCCATGGTAAAAACCCCATATTCACTTGTTTATGGCAATGAGCCTATTTTACCTATAGAATTTTAGATTACATATTTATGTATTTCATTATAAAACATTATTGATTATGTTTCCTACCAAATTTCATGCCTCAGTGAACTTGACCTTATAGATGAGAAATGTCTCAATGCCTTAAACCATCTATAAGTCTACCAAAATTGCCTTCATCATAGTTATAATAAATGGATTAAATCTAGAGAATTCTAAATTGGAGATCTTATTATGTTAAGCATGGAATATACTAAGAGGGGGGGGGGTGAATCAGTATATTATATATCTTATAAAACTTACCCTTTATCAAATTCCACTTAATCAAACATTCAAGATATGCAATAAAACTCAAACAATAAACATCACACAAGATAGAGAGGGACACCAAATATAACGTGGAAACCCAATGTGGGAAAAACCATGGAGAACAATCTCAAGTATATTTGTGAGAATAAACCCACAGGAGCACCATACCCCTTTGCCGAGTACCAACCTCAGCTACAATTCGTGAGCACCAACCCATAGGAGCTTCAAACCCCTTTGCCAAACACCAACCCAGCAACTATTCGTGAGCACCAACCCACAAGAGCACCAAACCCTTTGCCGAGCACTAACCCAACAACAATTCGTGAGCACCAACCCACAGGAGTACCAACCCCTTTGTCGAGTACCAACCCAACAACAATTAATGAGCACCAACCCATAGGAGTAACAACCCCTTTGTGTATACCACACACCTATCTCTCAATTTTGCTACCTCAACAAATGATAGATCAATACAACATCTCCTTCCTCTCTCTCACCTTTGCTCTTCTAAGCTAGATATAACAAATACAAACCATATTCATCTCTCACAATTGCTCTTCTAAGCTAGATATTACAATATCAAATCAACCTCTATCTCTCATATTACAAATGGCTACTCAAGCCTTTATTTATAGCTTTCCAAATGACCTTTGGCCTTCCCCCTTTGTGACCCTTCAATCCTCATGGAAAATGGCACCAATCTTGGATGACCCTTCATATCCAAGCCTTTGAAAAGTCATGTGGTGACGCTTCATGACCAAAAATGTCCTTCCATCTTTTGTCCTTATCTTTGGTGACTTTTCATATTCCTCAAAGTGTCCCTTCATGAGAAATTGTGCCCTTACTCTTTTGTCTTCACTCGGTGACTCTTGGTATTCCCCAAGATGACTCTTCATGGGAAAATGCATCCCATCCTTCTTTTGTCTTTACCCCGTGGCTCTTTGACTTCTCCATGGGCCCTTCTTTTGTCTCATATGTAACCAAAAATATATTCATTAATATTAAATAAATATTAACTCATATTAGCCAAGATATATTTATTACAAACAACATTAAATGCAATGGAGCCTTTATCACCAATAATGCTAAACCTTTGACATCAATGGCAATATTTCCAACAATCTCCCCCTTTGTCGTTGATGGCAACCTCAATCCTAAAACTGCCACATCCTATCACCTACACATACCATCATCTGAAAACATATAGTAACTCCCCCTTACTGTAGCAACCTGTACCTATTCCCTGTACCTATTTTTTGCACCTATACCTACACCTATTATTCTCCCCCTTTGACATCAATGGAAAAGGGCCTTCTTAGAGCTAACACTTAGCTCCCCCTCACTTGATGCTGAACATCAATTGCAGGAAGTAATAGAAATTAATCCCAACTCCTCTCGCCAATCTTTGAATGTGTCCTTTGATCGTGCCTTTGAGAAGATATCTAACAATACATATACATTGTTCCTTGTCCTTTGAGCATCTACAATCAACTCATTTGAATATTTCCTTCTAATCTCAAAACCTTCCACATGAAACTTTAAGGTGTATTTTTGATCACATATTTGACTTACACTCAATAGATTATGCTTACAAAACATTCTTAGTTTTAGTTCTACCATAATCCAAACTCAAAGTACCTTTTCCTGCTATCCTAGCATTGGTTTTATCTTTGAATCTCACTGTACCACCATTGATATTTTTTAGAGATATGAACTTACTTTTATCTCTTGTCATATGCCTCAAACATACGCTATCAATTAATCATGGCTGATCTTTACCTCTCACATGCAGAGCTGTCTGCACCATAATAGAATCTTTAGGTTGTTTCTTCTACTATGAACATGTCTGAACCTTCTCCCTGATGAATGGAGCTTTGACACTGTGATCCTTCTTCTTGATGAATGGAGCTTTGAAACTCTGATCCTTCTTGACTGACTCAAACATGCTTCTACAATACCAAGCTATGTGTCTGAAGTTGTTGCACTTGTAGCATACTATGATCTCTTCATCAAAGCTTGATAGAGGAGCAAAAGAGTTGTGGCTTCTGCTTGACTCTACTTGACTTTTCTTCTCCTTATTTCTGAAATTGTTATCTCTTTTTCTACATTCTAATTTCTTGTGACCATATCCATTACAATAAAAACAATAGCCATAAAAATAAGACTTGTCTGTATATCTCTGACCTGATTGCCTTTTGTAGCTTTGTTCCTTCCAGCCTTCTCTATTTGGAATGTCCTCTGTAATCTTCACTTCTCCCCTTTTTGTTTCCTCTTGTGTAAGAGCTTCAACATAGCTCTTTTTCTTTTCAAAACCAATCCCTATCTTATCTAAATATGATTTTTGACTTTCCAATATCTTATTCAGCATGTTAGTGCTATCTTCAAATTTTGAATCACTGACTACTTTATCACTGATTGCTTTCTTAATATCTTCTTTTAAAGAGGCAATTTCAATAACATACCTTTCACAATCTTTTCTTGTTATTTCCAACTGTGTTGTGAGACCTTCTTCATTCTTCTTGGCTTCTTCAAAGTGTGCTTGTAGATCTTCAATCATTTCCTTTGACTCTTGTTCATTTTTCTTGATTTGGCACTTTAATCTTCGATTCTTCTTTTAAATAGATTCTAACTCTTCTAAGGCACAAATGAGCTCTCCTTCCATATTTACTTCAGCTTCCTCCTCTTCTTCTTCTTGATCATCTTCATGTAAATCCATGAATAGAATCTCTTCTTCTTTTGAATCGTTGACTCCACTATCTTCACCTAAGCTAGGATCTTTAGAATACAGGCTCTTCTTCTCGAATCCCTTCTTAGATTTGCCTTTGAAATTCTTCTTGTATGTAGACTTTTCTTCTTCATCATCTTTAACTTTATCTGGGCATCTAGCTGAAAAATGTCTAATCTTTCCACAATTAAAACATTTAAAAGGTCATTTTCCTTGATATTTACTTGTTCCTCTTTTCAGCTTGCAAATGAAAAGTGCTCCATTGTCATCTTCATCATCATTGGAACTATCACTCGATTCTTGAATCTTAGCTTTCTCCTTCTTTGATATCTTGAAAGCCGCTTCTCTCTTTGAGGGTTTATCTTGTTCTGTCTGCATCTCATATGCCGTGAGATACCATGAAGCTCATCCACTTTCAGCTTGGCTAAATTCTTCATCTCCTCAATTGTGAAACCTTTGCATCATATCTCATTGGTAGAGATCTCAAAACCTTTTGCACCATCGTTGACTCATCCAATGTTTCTCCAAGACCTTGAATCTGATTTACGACTTGATCAACTTGCAAAAGATAACTTGCTATATCTTCTTCTTCCATCTTCAAACTTTAAAACTACCTTCTAAAAGTCTGTAACTTAGCTTGCTGAACCTTTCCATCACCTTTGTAAATATTCTCAATTTTTACCCAAATTTCATGAGCATATTTACATTGCATAACTTTAACAAATTCAGATTCACATAAACCACATAAAATAGCATTTAAAGCTTTAACATTACATTCACTTGCCTTCTTTTCTACTAGAGTAATTGTAGATGTCTATGGCTCTTCATATTCCTCCACCACTAATTTTCATATGTCAAATCCAAAGGCCATCAAATAAACCTTCATTCTCATGCTCTAAAAAGCATAATTCATCCCATCAAACAAAGGTGCCTTATTTGTAGAAAATCCTTCTTGTGACCCAGCCATCATGCTTTCCTGATCTACCTTCAAGCTATAAAAATTTTCAAAAAGGAACCCGCTCTGATACCAATTATTAAGCATAGAATATACTGAGAGGGGGGGGGGGTGAATCAATATATTATATATCTTATAAAACTTTCCCTTTATCAAATTCCACTTAATCAAACATTCAAGATATGCAATAAAACTCAAACAATAAACATCACACAAGATAGAGAGAGACACCAGATATAACATGGAAACCCAATGTGGGAAAAACCACAGAGAACAATCTCAAGTATATTTGTGAGAACAAACCCATAGGAACATCATACCCCTTTGTCGAGTACCAACCTCAGCTACAATTCATGAGCACCAACCCATAGGAGCTTCAAACCCCTTTGCCAAGCACCAACCCAACAACTATTCATGAACACCAACCCATAGGAGCACCAACCCCTTTACCGAGCACTAACCCAACAACAATTCATGAGCAGCAACCCATAGGAGCACCAACCCCTTTGCTGAGCACCAACCCAGCAATAATTCATGAGCACCAACCCACTTGAGCACCAACCCCTTTGTGTATACCACACACCTATCTCTCAATGTTACTATCTCAACAAATGATAGATCAATACAACATCTCATTCCACTCTCTCACCTTTGCTCTTCTAAGCTAGATATAAAAAATATAAACCATATTCATCTCTCACAATTGCTCTTCTACGCTAGATATTACAATATCAAATCAACCTCTATCTCTCATATTACAAATGGCTACTCAAGCCTTTATTTATAGCTTTCCAAATGACCTTTGGCCTTCCCCCTTTGTGACCCTTCAATCCTCATGGAAAATGGCACCAATCTTGGATGACCCTTCATATCCAAGCCTTTGAAAAGTCATGTGGTGACCCTTCATGACCAAAAACGTCCTTCCATCTTTTATTCTTATCTTTGGTGACTTTTCATATTCCTCAAAGTGTCCCTTCATGAGAAATTCCGCCCTTACTCTTTTGTCTTCACTTGGTGACTCTTGGTATTCCCCAAGATGACTCTTCATGGGAAAATGCATCCCATCCTTCTTTTGTCTTTACCCCATGGCTCTTTGACTTCTCCATGGGCCCTTCTTTTGCCTCATATGCAACCAAAAATATATTCATTAATATTAAATAAATATTAACTCATATTAGCCAAGATATATTTATTACAAACAACATTAAATGCAATGGGGCCTTTATCACCAATAATGCTAAACCTTTAACATCAATGACAATATTTCCAACTTATTATAAATTAAAACTAATAGAATACTAATGCCAAGAGGGAGAAGAAAGTAAAATTTGAACCCAATTGGTTGGGATCATATGTCATTATTGCCAAGTATGGATATGGAGCTTACAGGTTGGCTATTGAAGATGGAAGGGAGATTGATGAACCTATGAACATCATGTACCTTAAAATATTCTATGCCTAACTTAATATAAGGTTGGTTTTTACATCTTAAGTGTCAACATATTTAAAAAAATGACAAAAAATAAAAAAAATCAAGCAAAGTTAA
Source organism: Torreya grandis (assembly GCA_037957365.1). Classification (NCBI taxonomy): domain Eukaryota; kingdom Viridiplantae; phylum Streptophyta; class Pinopsida; order Cupressales; family Taxaceae; genus Torreya; species Torreya grandis. The sequence goes on along the minus strand of JARHVA010006071.1, from coordinate 586,309 downwards.
AAAATGAGAAAAATATAAAAATAGTACATCCACAAGTGAAAATTAGTTTACTGACACTTTGGGCAAGTACCATGGTGAAAAATAGGTTTGTAATGTCATGAGTAATCCAATGTATATATTCATCCTAGTTATTTGGGGGCATCCCATTATAGTTATCACTTGTATATTCCCACGTTGGCATTTGTCTCACCATCCTAGCTTAAGAATTGGTCCTTGTATTTGTGTAACTATCCTTTCTCATGTTAGATGAATGTCTTATATATGACCAATTATATCACATCTGTTTCCACAAACCCTTTTAAATAACATTCCAACTACACACAAACACTTAACCTATCCATGTCTATCATATTAAATAGATTTCAAACTAAGAATCATCATTCACTCACTCATTTTTCTGGGGAGGAAATTGTGAATCTATTCATCTACACACAATAATCATCAATTAACCCACTTTATCATAAAATATTCACATCCAAGAAGTATCCAAAAGTGAAATAGGGAAGGCCCACCATGGAAAACTCCCAAGAAGTAGGATAATGCCATCCTCATAACCCTTGGTCACCAATCACCTAAACAACCAACAAAAAAATGACACTACAAAAAACAAATTACAATCTAGACCATTGATTCCCTTGACAACATCTTGAACAAATGGGAAGTTTTTAGCAAGTTGATTCTTTTCTAATCAATTACTTGCATTATTCTTAGGGAGGGGGGGTTTCATATCCCCAATTTTATTAGGAAGAAGTTGAATAAATACAAAGTTAGCCAATAAATATGATAGAGAGTTCATCTCATGAAAGTTGTGGGAGAAATAAATGTAATAAAAAAAGAATATCATGGAGGATATCTCAAATCATTAAATTGATTTGAAACTAATATGCTATTCTCAATTTAATAATCTTTACTATCAAGAGAGAATCACCTTCAATAAATAATTTCTATAAATTTTAATCAGTAGTGGTTCTCAAACCTCTAAGAAGAGCTACAACCTCAGCCTCGTTGTTTGAAGACCATGGAATGTTGAAGTCAAAACAAGAAATCACTTGACCCATATTATCTTTGAAGATGGTTCCACCTCTAGGAAGACCTGGGTTTTGTCTGGATGCCTCATCAAAATTTAGCTTCACACAATGTTTGTTGGAGACTTCCAAAAGGCCAATAACCTTTTGTTGATTTAAAGAGGGAGGATGAAGTTATTTTTTAATAGATTCCATTTTGGGACAATATGATGATACTATCAAGTGATTTTATTTTCAATACATGACTCTTTAGCCTTAGAAACCTCTTGAAGGTGTGCATCAATTTTTGGAGTGAGGACTTATTTGGATAGAGACATGTTCCTAAAGACTCCATTGTTTTTTTCTTCCCATAAACTCTAGATGATCAGAGACAAGGCCATAACCCATATACTTCTAACTTGATCCCCTTATTTTGTCTAATTAATCAAAATTGTTGAATAGAAGTAACAGCTACCTAATATTTTATTCATTTTCTTAAAAAACCATGAATAAATTATTTAATGGAAAGAGAAATGGAGGGCATGGTTTGGGATTTCAAAATTATCTTTATAGAATACAAACCAGAGGACCCTTGAAAACCAATCATTTACAATCTATTTGAGAAAAGAAATTTATTCTTCATGATAAAACATAGATTTACCTTAGCTTTATGAAATCCTTGAGGAATCAATACTTTACCCAAATGGCATAAAATTGTATCAATATGAGATATTAACTTATTATAGCCTTGTTTCACCAAAAAAAATTTTTAATGATCTCTAGTCCATTTTATGCGATTAGTCTCCACTGAGCTACTGATATGGTGAGAGTTTAGGATGAAATCAAAAGAAATAAAATCAAAGCAATGGTCTGTTGTATAAAAACTTGGTGTTTTCCATATTCTTCGAGCTCCCCAAACACTTTGGGTTGCAACCTAGTAATTAAAAACATATGGTCCCCATAAGTTTCAAAGTACTCATCTAAAGTGTTGAAGGAAGTATGATTGTAAAACGAGCTCACACTAGACTAGGCATCCTTCCATAAGTGTGCAGATCTACTATTTTTAACATCTGAGTAGAGGGAGTTTTAGATAATGTCTTTACATTTCTCAAGGAAGTTCCAAATGTGAGACCCATACATCTAATGCTCTATAATAAAAATACAAGGCAAATCATCTATGTTATCAATATACTTTCTTCGGATTAAGATGCTCCAAGTGTTTTGTTTACCCTGGTAGATTATCCATATAAGTTTTTCTCCTAAAGGATTATTCATCTAGGACAAATTTCTAATTCTAACCCCTTATTTTGATTTAGGAAAGTAGACTTTTTTTCCATTTCATTAGAGTCATTTTCTTAAATTCAAATTGACCATTCCAATTTGTTTTTTCATAATATTAATTAATCTAGATTTTGACATTAATTGTAGTTTCAAAGATTGACATAATATAGAATAGAATTTATTGGAGAATGGCTTGAATTAGTTTATTTTTTCCTATCTAAGAGAGCCATTTTCCTTTCCAAGAAGCAAAATTATTCTAAAATCTTGTGGTCAGATTGTCCCAAATTTTTTTTTGACCACCTGTCAAAGAAGGGGATCCTCAAGTATTGCTAGGAAGAGAACCTAGATAAATTTTAAGAATTTGATTTATCTTATTTTTTTGAGGGTGAAGGGTAGGGGAATAAAATTTTAGATCTAAAGAAGTTAACTTTTATCCTGAAGCCCCTTATACCAATATAATATTTTCTTTAGCATTCTAGATTTTCAGATGCAATCAAAGTTTCTTAGAATTATATTATCTAGAAATTGACAATGAAAGAAGTATACATTATTAGCTATGTTTGAAGCCTCTAATGAGATTTAATTATTTTTCCTTTGAAAAGGATTTATCTAGGGCATCTCACATGATTATGAAGAGGTAGGGAAAGATAGGAACTCTTTAAGGGTGACTTCTAGAAGCGTTGAAAAACCCATATGGGGCTTTGTTAACAAAAGCATAAAAATAGGAGTATATACATATTAATTGATCTAATCACACTAATGCTTAGAGAACTCAAAATTAATGAACTTTTTTTTTTTAGTTTTTAAAAAAAAATCCGATTAAACCTATTGGATGCTTTGTTGATGTCAAGTTCTATGATCATTGTTGATTCCTCAAATTTAACTCGTGCAAAATAAAAACTTCAGTTAATATTTGTCTAATTTGTCTACAGGTAGTTTTTGAAGTAAAAAATTACTATTATTTAAATCTATTTTATAATTTTATTCTAAATGTCCACATAAGTACTCATAGACATTTATATAATCAAAATTCATAACACTATAAAAATATAAATGTTTGAGTAACAAATGTTAGTGAAATATAATATTAGAGTTTAAAAGTTCATAGATCATTTATGTATTTAAAATATTTCAAATTTTTTTTGTTTGTTAATTAAATCTCTTATCAAAACCCTCTCATTTTTTTAAAACTCTTTTTGTATTTCAATATTTACTCTTTATTAATTGAAAATATCTTAAATTTTATCTCATTTTCTTACTCAATCTCTTTATGTATCAATTCCATATTCTCTTTTGTATTTCAAATTCCTCTCTTATACTTAAATTCACTTCCTATCTTTTTTTCAAAACTTTTGCTCTTAAACATAAAAAAAATTAGTAACAAATACATTTTTATCCTTTTTATACTTTTAAATTTGTTGAAAACCTCTCCTCAAAATACTTATTGTCAAGGATTATGGTTTTTAGTAGGTTATTAAAAAAACATTATCACATATCACAATGCACCTTACAAAATTAGACGCCCTGAAAAGTACATTATTATTTTTGTTAAATTTTAAACATGTACATTAACCACAACATTTTATTATTATTTATTATTTTAACTAATTTTAGTTTTTATTTTATGAAACTATGAATTTCAAATTCGCATTACATATGGTTAACCCAACACTTGCAGCCAAATGATTTGTATGTAGACCATTGAAACACCTAAGCCAAATTTAATTTGAAGGTCTATTTTAATTTTTTTATAGTTTTTTCAATTAACATTAAGAGTATTTATTTTATAATTTATTTTTAAATTATTTTATTTTTAAATAATGATTTTTGTTTTAGAAAATTTTAATAAAATAATTATATTATTTTAATTTTTGAGCTCAATTGTGTTATTTAATAGTAGTTGAATATTTCATTTTAATTTTATATATATATATATATATATATATATATATATATATATATATATATATATATAACATTAAAATTTTACATTTTTATTATAAATTAATTTTTTTTGGTTATGTAAATGATAATATATAGAAAAATAAAAATTTATATACCAACATGTTTGATTCAATATCTAAAGAAATTACGCTATTTTTATTTTATTTTAAAAACTATCATATGTATGGTTCAATATCTCATCATTTTTTTGAAGTATAGACAATTGTTTCATATACTTGAAGTTTATGGAGAATGAATGTTACCTTATATGATATTTTTATTAGATTAAATTTATCCGAGTTTACCATTAATAAATCAAAATTACAGAGTTCATCAATTCAAAGCATCAAATTCTTCTCAAAGGAAGATAATCAATCACTTCATTTCTATGATGATATCTCTTTTCCGATTTCACTAATTCTAAAACAATTATATAAGTATATATCTTCTCTTCTACTTAATTAAGTAGTTTGTGTTCAATATTAAATGTAGTTTTCCCTACCAAAATAAATAATTTCGATTATTTAAAATGAAAAATATAAAAATTTACATATTTTTATATAAATAATGTTAATTGATCATCATCATTTATTATTAAATTTTATGCACTAATATATCTAATATGTAGTGTCAAACCATGAATAGGTTGCTTTAAATACAATGTTAGTGTCTTTTGATTTCATACATTTTGGTATACTTTGGGAATTCTTTTCTGTTAATATTGTAGTGCCCCATTATTTTCAATACACCACTATAAATATTATTGCAGAAAATCTCGATGCATTTTTTAAATACTTAAATATATATATATATATATATAACAAGACCATATAATATACACAAGGTGTGCCCCCAACATTTTTACATTTTGATGGTAGAAAATATATGATATTCTATATAGTAAAAACCAAGTAAAACATTAGACGTACATAAAAATGATAAGTGTACGTAGCTGACCCTATGTAATTCTAAATTTGTCCTATTCTACATTTGTATGTCATCATCGAATTCTATGATGATGTCGCATGTTGTGGTCATGATTTAATCATATCCCTCTTGTGGTCATGATTTAATCATTTCAAATGCAAATGAAATGATATTGGAATATTGTTAATATTTATTTTTGGTGCACCATTATTGAATTTGTGTTTTATATTTTGTGTATTTTTGGGTTGATATATGCAACAAAAAAATTATGATGCAATTTTTTTTTTTTTTTTTGCCTCTATTTTATTATAGATTAATTAATATGAAGTAAGATGATTATTATTTTTATTTGATAAGGTAAATAATTTGGTTTTACATGGATCAAAAATTCTAGTTAAAAAGTGTAGAATAAAGTAGTAAGCTTTATGGATTGAAAGATAAAAACAAACAGTATTAACAGTTAACTATCCATGCAGAAAGCAAAATAATAGGAAAATAACTAGTAAATTATTCTAGGAGGGGGGAGTCCTTGATAAGTTCCTTCAAATCCTAAGTCACCTGCTCCTGCACAACCTATTTGCTCTTTATAATTTTGGCCCTAGTTTTTTTTCTAGACCCTTTTGCATCTTCCCTAAACATGATCATTCTAGGTCTCTTTTGCATATGTTCCTTCACTGGGGTCATATTGGTGGTGTTATAAGGGGGATCTTAGGGGAAGATGTCTCTGCCTCCACAATGCACTGCTTCAACAAGTTCTTTTTCACCTTAACTATATGAGTGAAGGATTGGATCATTTTAACAACCTCTTTATTCATGGAATTCCAATCCTATATAAGACTAGGTAGACACATCCTGACCTCATGAAACTTATCATTAAACTTTTCTAGCTTCTTTTTGTTGGTTTTGATCTCCTCTATCAAGGGGTTCTTCCCTTTCCCCACCACATACCCCGAGGTTCCTTCATCCAATAAGAGTGATTTAGGTTTAATAAAAGAGAATTTTAGGGGAGGGTCTCCAACTGAGGTTTTGGAGCTGGGGCTAGCATGAGAAATACTAGTTATCAAGCAGTGGGACCCTATTGTAGGGTATTCCATAGGGGAGTCCTCAGTAGAGGACCCTTTTAGTGAAACCTCCCTACCTTGAAGAATCTCATCATGTCTTACCAGTAATAGGATAAGCCCTTGATGCAGGATGGGATTAGCTTCATTGATTTGGTGCATGAGAGCAATGTTATCCAAGGATTTGAGAATATAATAAGGAAGGATGATTTTGTAACCATAAAAATGATTTAGCAAGAGAATGTGATGGGAAAATATTAGGGTGTACTTACCTTCAAGCGTCAAATACTTCATTATTTACAAGTAGACTTTGAGCCATTGACACAGAAAGTCTGAGTGAGAAACTCCTTTTTGTCTATCTTGACAAATTTTTTAGTTCAAAAAAACCTTTGTATAAGATCCTATTTTTTTTATTGGTCTTTATATACCTTTTTTATTTCACATGACATCCCTGTGGCTTCTCCAATCAACTCATCTATTACCAAAATTTTGATTCTTCTTAACTCCATGACCCTCTTATTCCACACCGCAATGAATTATTTCACCAAGCCTGCATCATATTCATTTATCCTCAGCATAAATTATGTGAGGCCTCCTCTTTGAAGCTTCCTCCACACCTTTTTCATGATTCTAACTTTTGATCAGGAAGTTGGTTCAAGGTAGTCCCTATCTCAACAGTAGCCTGAGAGCTGAAGATAAGGTTTGGTAAATCCTTATAAGGCTTAGAGCTAATGGTTCACAAAAGATTTTTAGTACACGCTTCCTCCCACCTTTTTTAATTATTTCTCACATTGGAATGATGGTAGGTCATTATTTTTGAAAGCCTTCGATTGAGAGTATAGTTTGCATGTGTAACTACCATGTCATTATCCTATCCCAAGATGCATTCATTTTTAATGGTTGATATGAAAATTTTGGGGGTGTGGCATCCACCATGCTAGTTAGTTAAATGAGGGATACCTAATCTAATTTTGTCTAGTAAATCTACCACCCCATTCCCTTCACGATATGTGTAAACAATGAAGTAGTGTTCCATATCCCTCAAGCTCTACTTAATTCATTAATTATAGCTTTTATTATGTAAGAGGGGTTTATTTTGTCTTCTAGAGCATTAAGGATATTGAGATAATCCCCTTCAACAATAATTATTTCCATCTTGAGGCTAAAGGCAAGTTGAATGCCCTAGAGTGCCACCTTGGCTTTGGCCACATGATTTGTCTATATTCACATAGGGCTTGCATAAGAGACAATTATCTTTCCCTCCAAATTACTTATGGTTCCTCCTCCACCCATAGGGTGTTTGTTTCCTTTTGAGGCTCTATCAAAGTTGAGTTTAACCTAGCCTTTAGGTGGATTCTTCCACCTAACATGTTTACGTATTAATTATTTGGAAGGGGACCTTATTTTCTATACCACCTCCCAATTTTTTAAAATCAATTGTGTAGAGGCAGATCCTAGATTTATATCTATGAAAGGGAAAATTCTCTAATTCTCAGTGATGGAATAGTAGAGATGGAGGAATACCTATTTTTTCTAGTGTCTTTTGTTTAAAAATATACTATCATTACAGGCTTTCTAAACACTCCAAAACAAGTGTGGGAGGGCAAGGTTTCATAGGAAGGCCAAGCACAGGAGGCTCCAAGGAGGTTTCCATTGCCTAATGAGATCAAGAATGTTGTTTGGTTTAACCCATGGAGATTGAATTTATTCAATATTCAATCAAATAGACTCAAGCTTAATGGACATATTAGGAACAAATGATCGACCAAGTCCTCAACTTTCCTACATAGTGGGCATCGATTAGGGACAATGATTCCTCTTTTTACCACGCTATCCATAGTTAAGTTCTTATCTTGAGTCACTATCTGAAAGAAGAAATTTACCTTAAGAGTCAAGTGTTTTACAAATAAATTTTTTAGTAGTTTCATTCATCCTCTACATTTAGATTAGTAGTGTATCCTAAGAAGACCAAGTACTTTCCACTATATTCAGTTGTCCATATAAAATGATCTTCCTTAGGTAACATGGGGATATGAACTTTTTTGATGGAAGAATTAAGATTCTAAATCACCTATGCTTCTTTAGTAGTGCAACCTTCTATGGGGAGGACTTTCCAAGTCTTCAAACCCTCATTCACATCCCCATAGTCTTTAACTTTGGAACCCCATCTTTCCTTGAAGCCTTCACATAAGTTACCCCAAATGCCTTTTGAAGAGAGGGGGTGGTGGACATCTAGGCATCCTCTCAGAAGTCTATTTTCTCCCTATCACCAATTTTTCATTTTATTCCTTTTAGAAGTAGGTCGTTATAGCTACTGATGGATTTCAAGAATGTAGACCCATCAATTGGGCCTTCTTCCCATAGAAAGTAGTCTTCTTCAAACCATTTTAAGTATTTGGCCTTAACTATTTAGGCCCATTCTTTTCCTTCTTTCATAAGATGCCATCCCACTTTTACCAATAGGGCCCTATTCATGGACTTAAATATTATAATCCCCATTCCCCAATTTGCTTTATGTAGACAAGATTTTTCCCAAAAGATCAAGTGAGCCCTAAAGTGATCTTTGGTGCCCCTCCATAGAAACTTCTTTTGAAATTTTTTTATTTTTGTTTCCACCTTGCTAGGTGTCTAGAAGACTGACATTAGGTATATAAGGATAATGTGAATTAAATCTTTGAGATGTTGAAATTTTCCCACATAAGTGAGGAGGTGTCTTTTACACCCTACATGTTTTCTCTAAATTCTATCAATGAGAGGATTCTAGAGATTGGATTCCATTTTTCCTTTAAATATAAAAATGCCCAAATATGTTATAGGTAAATAACTGACTTGACATTCCAAAAATTTTGAAATTATTTTATGTAGTAACACTAAAGTGTTGATGAAGAAAAGGGATCTCTTGCATAAGTTTATGCAGTGGTTTGAGATATATTCATAATTTTTGAATATGGATTTTAGTTGTTTAGCTTCTCCCACCAAAGCTTCTCCTAAGATGTTCAATTCATCTGTAAAGTATTCATGGGTGACATGTTCAGTATTGAGCACTATCGAGATGCCTTTGATTAGACCTTACATGCAGGGTTTCAGAAAACTTCTCCCCATGGATTTTGCCATTATAATGAAGAGGTAGGGGAGAGGGGGTCCCCTTGTCTTAGTCCTCTAGATGCCTAGAAAAAACCTTTGGAGACTCCATTTAATATTATGGAGAATTTGGGAGTAGCTATGTAGTTCCATATGTTTTTTCTTAGGTCCTGATTGAATCAAAAAATTTCAAAGATATTCATTAAGAAATTCCAAGAGATTTAGTCATACGTTTTATTCATGTCTAGCTTAATAAACATGCCTTTCCTTGGGGATTTGGAGATGAAGTGGATGAATTCATGCACCAAGATGATTTTTTCTATTATTTATTTTTTAGTGATGAACTCCACATATTATTCCCCAATAACTTTATGTAAGAGGTGTTGCATTCTTTTCACCAAGATGAATGAGCAAATTGTGTAAGTTATAGTATAAAGGCTGATTGGGTAGAAATGCTATAGGTTGTTTACTCCTGGATTTTTCGGAATAAAGACCAAAAATGTATTTTTCATTTCTCTTAAAATAGTTTTGGATTTGAATAATTCCCTAACTGTTGTTTCAACTTTGGTGTGAATAATATCCCAAAAAATTTGGAAGAAGAAGTGAGGAGAAACCATCAGAGCCTATGGCCTTGAATCCCTCCATCACAAACACAATTTTTTTTACCTCTTCCATCAATGGTGTTTTAGTTAGGGTAGAATTTTTAGAATTAGAAATGACCTTATTGAAGTTATTCAAATTGGTATCCACTAGTTATTCATCAAGAGGGCCTTCTTTTGTGAGAAGATTTTTGAAGAAATTTATTGTGTGACAAGATATTTTCTTAGCTTATTTTCTAAGATGTTCATTGTCCATCTGCATATGAGTTATTTTTTTTCACATTCTTATGTCTGGTTGTTGAGTGATGAAATAACTTGGTGTTCCTATCCCCTTCCTTTAGCCAAGTGCACCTGGACTTGTGTTGCAAGTAAGCCTCTTCCCTTGCCTCTAAAATACGAAATTGGCATAAGATTTTTTTTCCTTTGGTAAGTTTGTTCATTGTTGCCTTTTAGAGCTGAAATTTCTTTAGTTCCTATTAATTCCTCTTCCAATTCCCTTTTTTTAATAGGAATATGTCACCAAAGACTTTCTTGTTCCATATTTTCAACTTTACCTTGAGAAAATTTAGTTTTTTGTCAGAATATACATGTTCATACTCGAGAAGGTTTATTTCCACCATTCTTTTAAATATTCAATCAGGTTTGGTTGGTGGAGACACATGCTTTCAAATTTAAAATGAATATTTTTTAGTTTCAAAAAAATTCACCTTCTAAAATTAGAGGGTTGTAGTCTGAGCCAATTCTAGATAGGGAGGAGAGTCTATTGGTGAATTAGATGTCTCAATTTAAGGAGATCAAGAATTTATCTACGTGGACCTAAATCAAATTATCTCCCATCCTCCTATTAGATTAAGTGAAAGGGTTACCATTTAGGTCCACATCTACAAGTCCCACTCTTGATATGAAATCATTAAAATCCATCATTATTTTCATGAGTTATATTAGTCCCCCTGTTTTTTCCATGAGAGTAAGCAAGGCATTAAAGTCACTAGCTACAAACAATTTCCATATATCATAGGTCCTTTAGAAGAAAAATAAACCTTCCCATATTCTATTTCTTACATTTTTTGAGTTTGGGGTATAAACATTGGATAGGATCCATTCCTCATTGTTGTCTAAGTATCTAAATATAATATAAATTTGATCACTGGTCTTCCAAAGTAGAACTCCTTCAAAATTTTATGGATTCTAAAAGACTGTAAGACCCCCTAAGGTTCCTTTGGAATCTGAGGTAACTACACAAGGTTTCTTCTAGACTTTATCAGCACATAATCTTAATGAATTTTCAAGCATTTTAGTTTCTTGGATAAGTAAAATTGTACGATAAATTCTCTTTCTAATATTATAGAGGGTCTTTTGATTTCTAGGGTTATTTAACTCTCTAACATTCCATGGTAGAATCTTCATTTCTTATCCCAGATTAGTTTAAGGGTTTACTCAAAATCCTTTGAATTTTTTTTAGATGTTTCAATATTTCTAGTGACCATTCATGGAGATCTATCCACTTATTTTAGCATGACTCTGATGTTGGTTTTTTCCCTCCCTTTTCGATTCTTGGAGATCGTGGTGAACCCTTCTTGGATTTCATCTAGGGTTGGTGATTTAGTTGTAGAGTATTGTCCCTTGTCTTTGGGGGCTCTAATATCTTTAGATGAAAATATATCAGAGCATACTTAGATATTGGCCTATTTTAACTATTTAAAGCCAAAAAAAGTGGACTTTTATGAGCTAAAGTATGAGCTACCTCTGAGAAGGTTCCAAGTTTAAATGGTCAATCTGAATGCAAAAGATGATCCATTAGGGGTAAAAGGGGGGAATAAACAAAAAATTTAGGGGCTATGGAGTGGGAAAAGTAGGGGAGAAGTTCCAAGTCCCTTTTAAGGGAGGGGGATTTAGTTTAGGGCCAAGTTTTGAGGGTGTGAGAAGTGGATCCATCGAGGGGTCAACAAGGCCCAAATCACCTGGGGGAATGGGAACTCACCTAGGGGGTGATCAATACCAAATGTATAGGATGGGAGGGCCTAGGGGAAGGTATAGATAATGGATGGGGGTTAAGGAGATCCTTTGGATGAGGGACCTTATCACCCTGAGGATCATAATCAAAAAATAGATCAAGCAGAATGAAATAGTTTTTACAAGAAATCCCTATCAGGGCTCTTGGAATTAGAAACCTTGGTGAAGCTTTAGGTGTTTCTATATTTAAATATTGATCATATTTTCATTTTGGTATTTGTGTAGATTTATATGTTCATGTGTGCTTAGGATTAATAGGTACTTTATTATTCTTCAGGTAGTCTTTCTACATATGACTATGAATGTTGCATCTTGGGCAAATGATAGATTTGTTATCATACATAATTTGTTGTGTCCATTCTCCATACTTGGAATTTATTTTGATCTTGTGGATAAGTGGCTTGTCTACCCAAAATAATATGTGTATATGAGCCACAACTATCCTTCAACATGGTAGTGTTACTAGATCAATAGTGATGGTTTGACGTAGAGCCTTAGAATTTTGTAGAATAACTTTCAAGTGCCAATATTCTAGAAGAAGTTCTGGGATGACCCACATTAGGAATTCATCCATAGTATTGATGCTAAGATTAAAAATGGACTTCCACCTTTGAATAACCATGCTCACTTTGCCCATGAACCAAGGCCTTCAAAAAAACCTTAATATAGTCTTCTTGTAAAGTGAAATTAACCAAGAAAGTTCCTTTGGCCAAGGTGATAACCTCTAGGTGTCCTTGGGTTTCCATTTCAATTTTATCTAGCTATGAAAGGAGTCTCTATTTTTTTGGAATCTATTCACCCTTACCAAAATAGATTTAGCTAGTTCCACATCAACTAGTTTCACCACGAGATCAGGAATGGTAATGTAAACCTCATTATTTTCCACCACTAGGAAAATATAGAGGTTTGACAATTCATGTCCCACCAAGATTTTGCCTTTCACTCTATTTACCCACGATAGTGGGGGAACTTTGGGGAACATGATTCATTTATTACCTATTGTTTGTTAATATTTTCAACCAACATTTGTGGAATATTTGACTCTTTTGATCTTTTATCCACCATGATATTCCCATGATGAACATCATGTGGATCAATGTTGAGTTATGAACTGTCATTATTGCTTAAATTATTATGACCTAGATTCTCACTATATTCCATAGAGACATTGTATTTTTTTCACTCAAATAAAAATTCAAAATTTTGAGGATCATCTGACACTTTTCCTCCTTCCTCACTTTCCATATTGTTTTTACCAAGATATATTTGTTAATAAAAAAGTAGTATCATATTTTTACAAATAAAAAACCATTAGGATATCCCCTCATCTTCTTTGTTAATATTGCCATTATCCATTTGCATGTGAGTTATTATTTTCACATCCCTATGTCTGGTCATCGAGTGATGAAAGAACTTGGTGTTCCTATGCCCTTCTTCAACCAAGTGAACCTAGAATTTTGTCACCAATAGGCCCCTTTCCTTGCCTCTAAATTATGAAATTGGCACAATATTTTTTCCCCTTGGGTAAGTTTTCTCATTGTTACCTTTTAGAGCTAAAATTTATTCAATTACCATTAATTCCTCTTTCAATGCCCTTTTTTGTAGGAAGATGTCACCAAATACTTCCTTGTTCTATATTTTCAGCTTTACCTTGCAAAAATTTAGTTTTGTGGTCAAAATATACATGTCAGTACCTGAGAAGGGTTATTTCCACCATTCATTTTAAGAATTGATCAAGTTTAGGTGGTGGAGCCACATGATTTCAAATCTAAAATGAATGTTCTTTGGTTTCAAAAAAAATTCACCTTAAAAAATCAAAGGGTTGTGGTCAGAGCCAATTCTAGGTAGGGAGGAGAGTTTACTGGTGAATCAGATGTCCTAATTTAAGGAGATCATGACTCTATCTAGGTAGACCTAAATCAGATTTTCTCCCATCCTCATATTGGACAAATTGAAATGGTTGTCATTTAGGTCCACATCTATAAGTCCTACTCTTGATATGAAATCATTAAAATCCATTATGTTTTCTATGAGGTCTATTAGTCCCCATCTCTTTTCTTTAGGAATAAGTAAGGTATTAAAGTCACTAGCTACAATCTAGTTCCATATTTTGAGGGCCCTCCAAAAGGAAAGGAGGCCTTCCCATATTCTATTTTTTGCATTTTTAGAGTTTGGGGCATAAACATTAGATAGGATCCATTCTTCATTATTATCTAATTCTCTGAATATGATATAAATTTGATAATTGGTCTTCTAAAGTAGAACTCCTTCAAGATTTTATAGATTCTAAAAGACTACAAGACCCCCTGAGGCTCCATTGGAATCCAAGGAAAATACAAAAGCTTTCTTTCATAGTTTATCAGCACATAATCTTAATGTAATTTCAAACATTTTAGTTTCTTGGATAAGTAAAATTGTAGGGTCAATTAACTTTCTAAAATTGCATAGGGTCTTTTGCTTTCTAGGGTTATTTAACCCTCTAACATTCCATGTTACAATCCTCATTTCTTATCTTGGGTTATCTTAAGAATTTGTTGGGATGTTGTGGTTGTGATTTAATTATTTCCCTATTGTAAAAGTGCTTTAAAAATGATGGGTGCCTAAGATTTAAACTAACAAATTCATCAAAATGGCTTGAAGTCTACCTATAAATAATGAAGTATCTAATACTTGAAGGTAAGTACACCCTAATATTTTCCTATCACTTTCTCCTACTAAATAATTTTTAGGGTTATAAAATTAGCCTTCCCTATTATCTCCTCAAATCCTTGGACATCACTGCTCTCCTGTACCAAATCAACGAAGATAATCCCATCCTGTACTAGGGCCTTATCCTATTACTGGTAAAACATGATAAGATTATTTGAGGTAGGGAGGTTCTACTCGAGGGATTCTATGATAAGGAATCCCCTATGAAAGACCCTACCTTAGGGTCCCACCACCTAATAACCAATATTTATCATGCTAGACCCAATTCTAAAACCTCAGCTGGGGACCCTCCCCTAAAACTCTCTATTCCTAAACCTAAACCACCCTTGTTGGATGAAGGAACCTCAAGGGAGGTGGTGGGGAAAGGAAAAACCCACTAATAGAGGTTATCAAAACCAACAAAATGCAATAAGAAAAGTTTAATATTAAGTTTAATGAGGTTGCGATGTGTTTAGTTGACCTTATATAGGATTGGAATTCCATGATAAAAAAGGTTACTAAAATGATCTAATCCTTCACTCATATAGCTAAGGTGAAAAGGAACTCCTTGACGTAATGCATTATGGAGGTAGACATATCTTCCCCCAAGATCCCCCTTATAACCCCCACCAAGATGACCTCAGTGAAGGAACATATTCAAAAGAGACCTAGAATAATCATGTTTAGAGAGGATGTAGAAGGGCCTAGAAATAGAACTAGGGCTACAATTATAAAGATCAAATTGGTCACATAAGAGAGGGTGACTAAAGATGTGAAGGAACCTACAAAGAGATCCCCCCTCCTAAAATAATTTACTATTTATTTGTCTATTGTTTTTCCTTCTACTTGGATAGTTGTTATTATTGTTACTATTTTTATCTTTCAATCCATATAGCTTGTTACTTTATTTTTCACCTTTTAACTATGATAACTGGTCCCTCTAAAACCAAATTATTTACCTTATTAAATTAAAATAATAATAATATTACTTCATATTAATTAATCTATGATAAATTAGAGAAATAAAAAAAAATTGCATCATGATTTTTTTGGTACATTTATAAACTAAAACCACACAAAGTATAGAACACAAATATTCAATAATGGTGAACCAAAAATATAGAGTACAAAAATTCAATAATGTTGTGCCAAATCTAAATATTAAAAATATTCCACTATCATTTCATTTTCATTTGAGTGTGCACCCATCAACTTTAAAGCACTTTTACAACAAGGAAATAATTAAATCACAGCCACAACATCCCAAAAAATGCTTAAGATAACCCAAGATAATAAATGAAGATTGTAACATGGAATCTTAGAGGATTAAATAACCCTAGAAAGCAAGACCCTCTATAATATTATAAAGTTAATTGACCCTACAATTTTACTTATCCAAGAAACTAAAATGTCTGAAATTACATTAAGATTATGTGTTGATAAACTATGGAGGAAAGCTTGTGTAGTTTCCTTGGATTTCAAAGGAGCCTCAATGGGTCTTGTAGTTTTTTAGAATCTATAAAATATTGAAGGAGCTCCACTTTGGAAGACTAGTGATTAGATTTATATTATATTCAGAGATTTAGATAGCAATGAAGAATGGATCATATCCAATGTTTATCCCCCAAACTCTAAAAATGTAAGAAATAAAATATAGGAAGACCTCCTTTCCTTTTGGAGGGCCTGTGAAAGATGGAACTAGATTGTAGCTAAGGACTTTATTACCTTACTTATTCCTATAGAAAAAAGAGGGGAACTAATAAACCTCATAGAAAACATAATGAATTTTAATGATTTCATATCAAGAGCAGAACTTGTAGATGTGGACCTAAATGACAACCCTTTCACTTTGTCCAATATGAAGATGGGAGATAATCTGATTTAGGTTTGCCTAGATAGAGTCATGATCTCTTTAAATTAGGACATTTAATTCATCAGTAAACTCTCCTCCCTACCTAGAATTGGATCTAACCATAACCCTTTGAGTGAGGAAACTAATTTTTGTCTATTTTGATGAATTCATTAGTTTAGAAAAACCTCTGTATAAGCTCCTATTTTTTTATTAGTATTTATATGCCTTTTTTATTTTTCTTGACATCTGTATGGCTTTTTTAATCAGCTCATCTATTCTCAATATTCTAATTCCTCTTAATTCTATGACCCTCTTGTTCCACACTACAACAAATTATTTCACCAAACCTACATCGTATTCATTTACCCTCAACATAAACTATGTGAGGCCTCCTCTGTGAAGCTTCTTCCATACCTTCTTCATGATTTGGAGTTCTGAGCAAGAAGTTTGTTCAAGGCAGTCTCTATCTCCACCCATCTCAATAGTAACTTGAGAGTTGAAGATGAAGTTTGGCAAATCCTAGTAAGGATTAGAGCTAATGGTTAAAAAAGACTTGTATTAAATGCTTCCTCCTACATTTTTTAATTAATTATCCTCATGGTAGAATGATGGTGGGTCATTATTTTTTAAAGCCTTCACTTGAGATGTATAGTTTGCATGTATAGCTTCCATGTCACTATCCTATCCCAAGATGCATTCATTTTGAATAGCTGATATGACACTTTTGAGGATGTGGTATCCAACGTGTCAGTTAGTTAAAAGAGTGAGACCTACTCTAATATTGGCTAGTAAATATTCCACTCCATTCTCTTCATGATATGTGTGAATAATGAAGTAGTGTTCCATCTCCCTCAAGCTCTGCTTCATATCATCAATTATAACTGTTATTATGTGGGAGGGGGTTATTTTGCCTTCTAGAGCATTGATGATATAAAGAGAATCCATTTCAACAATATTTGTTTCCATCTTGAGGTTAAAGGTAAGTTGAATGCCCTAGAGTTCCACCTTGGCTTTGGCCACATGATTTGTCTATATTTCCATAGGGCTTGCATAAGCGACAATTAGATTTCTCTTCAAATTACTTATGGCTCCTCCCTTACCCATAGGGCTTGGGTTTTATTTCAAGGCTCCGTCAAAGTTGAGTTTAACCTAGCCTTCATGTGGAGTCTTCCACCTAACATGTTTATGTATCAAGTCTTTGGAAGGAGACCTTATTTTCTATACCACCTCCCATTTTTTGAAAATTAATTGTGCAGAGGTAGATCCTAGATTTCTAACTATGGAAGGGAGATCTCTCTAATTCTTAGTGATGACATAGTAGAGATGGAGGAAAACTTATTTTGACCAGTGTCTTTTGTTTAAGAATATAATATCATTATGAGCTTTTCAAACACTCTAAAACTAGTGTGGAAGGGCAAGGTTCCATATGAAGGCCAAGGACATAAGGCTCCAAGGAGGTTTCCATTGCCTAATGACATCAAGAATGTTTTTCAGTTTAACCCATGGGAGATTGAATTTGTTTAATATCTAATCAAATAGATGCAAGTTGAATGGACATATCATAAACAAATGATGGATGAAGTCCTTAGCTTTCTTACATTGTGGGCATCGACTAGGGATAATGAGTCCTATTTTTGCCAAGTTATCCATAGATAGGTTCTTATCTTGATATGCTATCTAAAAAAAGAAATTTACCTTAGGATTCAGGTGTTTTATCCATAAATATTTTCAATAGTTTTATTCATATTCTAGATTTATATTAGTAGCATGTCCTTAAGAAACCAAGTACTTTCCATTGTCTTCAGTTGTCCATAGAAAATGATCTTCCTTAGGGAACATGAGGATGTGAACCTATTTGATGGAAGAATTAAGATTCTAAATTTCCTACACTTCTTCAGTAGTGCAACCTTCTATGGGGAGGACTTTCCAAGTCTTCAAAACCTCATTCACATCCCAATAGTCTTTAACTTTGGAACCCCATATTTCCTTAAAGCCCACACATAAGTTAGCCCAAATACCTTTTGAAGAGTGGGGGTGGTGGACATCCAGCCATCCTTTTAGAAGTCTATTTTCTCCCTATCACCAATTTGTCATTTTATTCCTTTTAGTAGTAAGTCTTTACAGTTGTTGATGGCTTTCCAGAATGTAGGACCATTAGTTGGGCCTTCTTCCCAAAGAACATAAGCTTCCTTAAAACCTTCTAGTTATTTGGCCTTAACTATTCTAGCCCATTATCTATCTTCTTTCATAGGCTTCTATCCCATTTTTACTAGTAGCACCCTATTCATAGACTTAATGATTCTAATCTCTAGTCCCCAATTTGCTTTATGTAGATAGGATTTTTCTCAAGAGATCAGGTGACATATAAAGCGATCCATGATACTCCATAAAAACTTATTTTAAATTTTATTTTATATTTATTACCACCTTGTTGGGTATCTAGAAGACTGACATTACATATACTAGATTACTCTAAATTAAAGCTTTGAGGAGGGGTCCTTTCCACCCTTCATGTTTTCTCAAAATTCTATTGATGAGGGGATTCCAAAGATTGGATTCCATTTTTCCTTCAAATAGTAGAATTCCCAAATATGTTGCTAGTAATTGACTCACCAGATATTCTATAACTCTTACAATTCATTTATGTAGTAACACTAGAATGTTGATGAAGAAAAGGGAACTCTTGCAGAAGTTTATGCATTGGTTTGAGATATATTCATAATTTTTTAGAATAGATTTTAGTATTTTAGCTTCCTCCAAAGAAGCTTCTCTTAAGATGATCATGTCATCTATAAATTATTCATGGGTGACATGTTCAGTATTGAGCACTATCAAGATGCCTTTGATCAAACCTTACGTGTAGGATTTTATCAAACTTCTCCCCAAGGATTTTGCCACTATAATCAAGAGGTAGGGGGAGAGGGGGTCCCCTTATCTTAGTCTTCTAGATGTTGAGAAAAATCCTTTGGTGAATCCATTTAGTATTATAGAGAATTTGGGAGTAGCTATGCAGTTCCATATGATTTTCCTTAGGTCCTAATTGAATCTCAATTTTTCAAGGATATTCACTAAGAAATTTCAAGAGATTTGGTCATATGATTTTTTCATGTCTATCTTAATAAACATGCTTGGTCTTAAAGATTTGGATATGGAGTCTATGACTTCATGCACCAAGATGATTCTTTCTATTATTTATTTTCCATCCATAAATGCCCCATATTATTCCCTAATAACTTTATCTAGGAGGTGTTGCATTCTTTTCACCAAGATGACTAAGAAAATTTTGTAATTTATATTACAAAGGATGATTGGGTAGAAATCCTATAGGTTGTTTACTCCTAGATTTTTTGGAATAAGGACCTAAAATGTATCGTTCATTTCTTTTAAAATAGTTCTAGATTGGAATAATTCCCTGACTATTATTTCAACTTTGGTGTGAATAATATCCCAAAAAATTTAGAAGAAGGGGAAAAGCCATCAGGGCCCATGGCCTTGAACCCCTCCATCATAAACACAATTTTTTTACCTCTTCTATTAATGGGTTTTAGTTAGGGTAGCATTGTCAAAATTAGAAATGATCTTATTGAAGTTATTCAAATTGCTATCCATTAGCTATTCATCAAGGGGACCTTCTTCTATGATAATATTTTTGAAGAAATTTATTGTGTGAGAAGATATCTCCTCATCTTATTTGTTAATATTTACATTAGCCATTTTCATATGAGTTATTCAATTCACATTCCTATGTCTAGTTTTTGAGTGATGAAAGAACTTGGTGTTCTTATCCCCTTCCTTCAACCAAGTGCACCTAGACTTTTATCACTAGTAGGCCACTTCCATTGCCTTTAAACTATGAAATTGGCATAATATTTATTTTATCCTTTTGTAAGTCTATTCATTGTTTCCTTCTATAGTTGAAATTTATTCAATTACCATTAATTCCTCTTCCAATGTCCTTTTTTTAGGAATATATCACTAAAGACTTTCTTGTTCCATATTTTTAGCTTTACCTTGATGAAATGTAGTTTTTTGGTCAGAATATACATGTTAGTACCCAAGAAGGGTTATTTACACTATTCCTTTAAATATTCAATCAGGTTTGGGTGGTGGAGACACATGCTTTCAAATTTAAAAAAATGGTTTCAAAAAAATTTCACCTTAAAAAATTAGAGGGTTATGGTTTGATCCAATTCTAGGTAAGGAGGAGAGTTTACTGGTGAATTGGATGTCTCAATTTAAGAAGATTAAGACTCTATATAGGTGGACCTAAATCAGATTTTCTCCCATCCTCCTATTAGACCAAGTGAAAGGGTTTCCATTTAGGTCCACATCTACAAGTCCCACTCTTGATATGAAATCATTAAAATCCATCATGCTTTTTGTGAGGTCTATTAGTTCCATTTTTTCCCCTAGGAGTAAGCAGGGTATTAAATTCACTAGCAATAATCTAGTTCCATCTTTCATTGTTTCTTTGAAAGAAAAAAATAGCCTTTCCATATTCTATTTCTTTTATTTTTGAGTTTGGGGCATAAACATTGGATATAATCCATTCCTCATTACTGTTTAAGTATCTAAATATAATAGAAATTTGATCACTAGTCTTCTAAAGTAGAACTCCTTCAAGATTTTATAGATTTCAAAATCTTATAAGACCCCCTGAGGCTCCTTTGGAATTTGAGGTAACTACATAAGCTTTCCTTCAAACTTTATCAACACATAGTCTTAATTCATTTTCAAGCATTTTAGTTTCTTGAATAAGCAAAACTATAGGGTCAAATCTAGTTCTAAGATTCTAGAGGGTTTTCTGATTTATAGGGTTATTTAACCCTCTAACATTCCATGTTATAATATTCATTTCTTATCCTAGATTATTTTAAGGGTTTTTTGGGAACCCTTTGAATTTTTTTTAGTTATTTCAATATTTATAATGACTATTCAAGGCAATCTATCCACTTATTTTGGGATGACTCTAATGTTAATTTTTTCCTCATTTTTCTATTCTTAGAGATTGTGGTGAACCCTTCTTCTTAGATTGCATCCAAGGTTGGTGCTTTAGTCATAAAGTATTGTCCCTTGTCTTTGGGGGCTCTAAGATTCTTAGAAGAGAAGATATCAAAGCATCCTTAGATTGTGGTCTATTTTTGCTTTGACAATAAAAAGTGTAATTTTATGAGCTAAAGCATGAGATACCTTTGAGAATGTTCTAAGTTTAAATGGTTGATCTGAACCCAGAGGATGATCCATCAGGGGTGAGGGAAAAGTATGGGAAAAGTTTAGGGGTTGTGGAGGGGGAAAGGGTGGGGTAAACTCTAGGGACATTTTCAAGGGAGGGGTGTTTAGTTTGGGGCTAGGTTTCAAGGTGGTGAGAAGTGGCTCCATTGAGGGGTTAACAAGGCTCAAATCACCTGGGGAAGGAAAGTTCACCTAGGGGGTGACCACTACCAAATATATAGGATGGGAGGGCCTGGGGGAGGGGCTATATAGTGGATGGGGGTCGGGGAGTGTTGATGATGGAAAATTTACTATCAATGAATAAATCTTTTTTCCTATCATGAAGGTCAAGGTGGAATCATACCAATCTAATAATGGGCTTATAAAGGTTTAACTAAGATCCTAAAGATGTGAGGGATTTTTTATAAGTTCTAGGAAATAATTAATAAGTAAACAAATGTAACTCATTCCATTATAACAATCATAAATCTATTTTAACAAAACATTAATTAGTTAAGATAATAATTTGTAATCTATTTTATTTGATAGAGAAAACATAAATTAGATAATCTCTTGAAAAATAAAAATCTGATTCAATAATATTTATATATTCAAATAATATCTTGCTTCTTACTCTAATATTCTCGAAGTTTACTTCAAGAGATATAAAAATATAAAATAAATATTTAAGACTAGAGAAAAGATAAAGATATTCAAGAACATAACCAAAAGAGAGAGGCACAACAACAAACAAGCAAAAGACAAGAAAAACTAGGAAAAGCATAACAAACTAATTCAAAAACTAAGACTAAATAAAGGAACTCATTCTAACCAAAGGCAAACCTAAAATAAGTACTAAAAAGATCAAATAATCTAAGGCTATAGAGAAATAGAAATTAATCTAATAAACTATGAAAAAACTATCAAATAACAAGTCTAAATTAAACTAAAGAGAAAATACTATTTAATTAGAAACTCATATAGATTGAGAGGCTAATTAAGATTAAGACTAAACATTAAAAGAACTAAAAGAAAAGAAAATGTCTATTAATTTTTACCCTAAATAAAAAACTAGAATTTAAATTAAGGAACTCTGATACTTTAAATAGAAATAAAACTAAAAACATTATAAGAGAAAGAGACTAAGAAATAGATATAACACTAGATTAAAGATAAATTAAAGATAAAATTATATTAAAGTTAGAGTCAAAACAAATTACAATAAAGTATGTGAGTCTCAAAAGAGAGTCATCTTAGCATAAAAAGATAACTTTATTAACAAAACCAACATTCTTTCTTTAGAATAACTTGAGTGATTACTTTACAATCAAAATAGATCAATGGAGTGTCATAAAATAGTGAAGTGTTCATCATTTTTTAGGTTAAATACTTATAATTTGCACATAGGACTATGAATAACAATCATCAAAAGATGTTAAGCTTATCAAACTTTAAACAATCAGTATTAAATGATAATAGAAAGTTGGATATATTTACAATCAAAATAGATCAATGGAGTGTCATAAAATAGTGAAGTGTTCATCATTTTTCAAGTTAACTACTTAGAATCTGCATATAGGACTATGAATAACAATCATCAAAATATGTTAAGATTAGAAAAATTTAGATAATCAATATTAAATGATAATAAAAAGTTGGATATACCTGTATTACATAAGCAAGTACTCAACTGTGAGATAAAGTACCATTGGGTTTATCTACAAGGGTTATGCTATCTCAGAGAAGTTGCATATAAAGAATAAAGATGAATGATTGAATTCATAAAATATCTAAGTCTTCAATACTTATTGTTCTTCCATCTTCAAATGAGTCCTTGATCTCCTTTAATACCTTCAAATGTAGTTGTAAAACAAGTTATAACTAACTTTAGTTAGTTATTAGTTTATGTTAACCAATTGATTTTTAAAATTCAATTAATTATAAACAAATATTAGTTAAGGATAAGTTTAATTAATATTTAAAAGTCTTAATTGATCAAGTTATTTAAATATAAATTGGGGGTACTAATCTTAACAGGTGGGGACCCTCATCAATTAATGATATAATAGAATATTTGAATCATCAAATAAATAAGTCAAAGGTCAATAAATCCTATTTATATTAATACATAATGCATGTCAAAATAACTTAGGCATATATATTTATACCAAAATTCAAATCTACTATACTTTCCAAAATTTATCAAAAGATATCAAAAGTCTAAAAATTAAAGTATCAACTGAGATGAAGTATCAACTCAAAGTGTAAATTTCTATCATGAAATTTTTATCATAGAAATAAAGTTGTATCCCTTAGATAGCCAATAATCCTCCAAATCATACATCACTTCAATTATGGGTTTATCTTGTGCATTAAGATAAACATTATGCTCCATTTCTATTACATGGAATTGTACCAATCTTGTTCCAAATTCAATTGGATTATCATTAACATCCAATTTGATTCTCTTTATCATTCTAACTTCCATAAGAATATATGGTTTTGACTAAATTTTAGCTCTTGTTTCTATAGATATTTTATCTATAGTAAGAAGGGGGGTATCCATTGTTTTTCTTCTACCAGCATAACCTCATATTCCCAAATTCAATTTATTAGATCCCGTGATAAGTTCACTATGGGAAGTCGTCATACCTAACATTTTACCTTTCATAATAGGCTCTCGATGAGAAGGTGAAGATTCATCTAAAGGAATGGCTAAATTCTTATATTTTTTAGTATGGATTATCTCAATTTACAGTTGTGTGGTTTGATTTGTAAGAAGAGGATCAATAGTTGGCTCAAATATTTTAACATTAGGAGGCTAAAGTGGTAAGTGTTGAGAGTTACCATCTAATTGGTGAGATGAACTAATTTGGGAAGGATTTTGGACTCCAAACCTATGACCAAATAAACCTCTACCACCCCTATAACCTCTATTTATAGGGTTGGCAGGCAAATTATTTAAGATATCCTAGAATTTAGGATCCAAGGCATCAAAATGTATAGACATTCTTCTTCCCTTATGGAATCTAAGACCAAAATTTCTTGCACAAAAACCACCTCTACAATTTTTTTTTTTGGGATTGGGTTGATCAACATCACTACCATAACTATATCCCCATCCCCAATTGTCATTGCTTCTAGTTGAACCATGTTGGTCCCACCCAGACATTATGAACAAATCTGAAAATGAATCAAATTTAACAACTGAGAATTAACAACCTAATCAAAATAAGTAAGACTCAATATCCCATATATTATCATTTCTCAACAAATTAAATAGAACTAATCTGAATATCATCTATCTATATCAAAAATCAACTAAAGTTGTAACTAATATCATGATGTCATAATTTCATTACCGAATACTTCATTGAAATCTAAATGTAAACTGAATGTCTATCAAAATATCTCATTGATCCATCAACAAATGGCTTGATTTGAAATTTATAACATATTATTTTCAAATGAAAACATTAAATAATATATGAAACCAACTTATTTATTTCAAAAATTTCTTGATAATTCCATGAATTTCTTGTCTTCATTTAATCAACTAAAAACCAAGCATTCCAAAATCAAGATATAAAATCCCCATAGGATATTTTCAAGGTTATAACATCAAATGAAGGCTAAAACTGATATTATTTGCTTCAAAACCTAAACTTCCTATAAGTATCCAATCTGACAAGCAACTGATTTAATTAGAGAATTATTATTTTGATATTTAGTCTTAAGACAAACCCACAAATTTTGATGTTGAGATACAAATCTAATAAAAACTTCATTTTATCTACTATCTCAACTAAGAATTTTCAAATGATATCTTAAAATTATCTATCTATTAATAATATTTCTCAAAATATCATTTGCAAACCAGTCGACTATATCATTATTCCAAATCTTATAAATTGTCTCCAAAAACTATCTAAACTAAAACCAAAGAACCTTAGACTTTCTAAGATAATCTCAATATATCAGATTTGTGATAATTAAACTACAACTAATTCTTGCAAACCTAAAATTCTAGTAATGCATGCATTATAATTCTTCAAATATATTGACTATACCAAGAAATTTTCAAAATATAATGCAAACCTTCACACTATTTATGTCAATAATACATACATTTTTCCCATTATACAAACTCTTCTCTAAAACTTAAATGAATTGCAAGCATTAGATGGAAAAACAAACTAATATATTCACATCACCAAAATCAAGATTTTTTAGTTGTATACATTCCAAAATACCCATTTTCTAAAAATGTCAACAAATTAAAAAAAATTAAAGACTCAAATTTTGAGAATAAATGTCCATAATCTCATATTTTAATATAACTCAATGAAGATACCAATAAAACCCCTTTTAACTGCCACACGTCAAACATCCAAGCTGAAAACAAAACTATCAACTCACAAAACAAAAACTCATAGAATCCATCACTTAACCAACTCCAAAAATTAAAAAGAATCATCAAATCTACAAACTTGCACACATATCAAAATAGCCCATTTCACTTCTATTTATCCAACGATTCCAAATTATGCATGTAACTCTCTTGCCAAGATAAGAAAACAAGTTCATGCACCATTACCAAGTCCATGACACCAAACATATTCTGAGAGCCATTCGCATCACATATTAGAAACCTAAACATTTTAACATTTTCTATATTTCATATCAAAATAACTTGCATATTCTATCAAATACCCATTATACCACATATAAATTGCTTACATCTTAAAAACTTTCCAATACTAAAAATCATTATCCTCTAAACATACATACATAGAATAGGTTATCAACCTTTAAAACTTTAAAAAATATGCAATCTATCCATATTTCCTCATAGAAAACCATTCAATAACTTTCATAATTACTCATGCAGATCAAAACTCAAACCAAAACAATCTCTTCACTATAAATTACAAGTTTCCTCATATATCACCATGATATTTTCAAAAATAATAATCAATACTACACAAACATACATGGCAATGCACCTTAAGATTTTTTGACTAGAATTCTTCAAAAATTATCTACAACTCTAATAACTAATAGAATCAGAGATTTACTTTTGAGAGAATATTGTAGATAATGAACCAAAAACTAAGAAACTCAAAACTCATATCCACCACCTCCTTACCATAACCAACTATGTTACACACTCAAATATCATTAGTTCATATTTACCAAGGATATATTTATCACCTTTGATAAGCTTATTGTCAGTGCTATCAAACTTAGCTACTTCCAATCCTTTTCACTAAAATGATAGCTAACTTCCATAATTCAAGGACCATTTACAATTACTCCATTAAACTGCTAAATCTTTTGGCATATCTTAAAGCTTCAAGGTCATGTCTTCAAAATAAATGTTTATGTCAATTCTTACCTCACCATAACATCTGGTAGTTATTTATTGCCTCCCAACCTAGAGTCTAATGTCATGCCTTTTGATTTTGAATAAATTCATATGCATTATGATATATTTCAAAGGTCTTGAGACAAATAAACAACCCTTTGAAAATGTGTTAAAGGATTATTTTAAGTTCAAAGAACACCTCATGCCCTTGATTGTATTCCATGAAACAAGTATAAGTTCTTAACCTTTTACGTTATATGTATTTTTATGACCAAATAAATAATAAAATACCCTCTATGCTTCGAAAATTATAATGGCTAGGATCTTGAAATTGATAATGACTTAACTTAGAATATCAAATATGACTTTAGAACTTATGATATACAAGAATAATGATTAAGATATGCATCATTAGACAAAAGAATCACACAAAAACCTTGCAATATAGACTTGAAGTTTCTAACAACATCACCAAATTATTTCAGTCACATCAATGTTTCACATGTTCATTATACCATAAGTAATAAACATAATTGAGACTTTAATCTAATTTGAACCTACATGATAGTCTTTATAATGAAGTATATTAATTTTCAAATATAGCATTTTTTGAATGCAATAATCATCCATATATTACCATTATCTATTCTAAACTAGTAATCAAATCATCTATAAAATCATCATAATCTATTAAACTATCAAAACTAAAAGTCCATTTTTTAACTGAAGTTGTTTCAAAACTGAACTAAACTAAAAATCAACATAACTAATCACATTCAAAAATATATATGCATATTTTATTCATTAGTCCACCATGATTTTCAAAACCACTAAGAAACATAAATATGAATTCATCAAATAATCATTAATATTTCATAAAAAAGTAATGCATCTAAATATACTATTAATTAACCGAGTCCTTGACATAGTCTTAGATTTCATGATAGGGTCATCTCTATGCAAGCAAGTATTAATTTTGAAAAAATTTAGGGGGTGTATAAAATAGGCATAATAGGAAGGTCCTCCAGCTGAGAGACCTTGTCACCCTAAGAATCAAAATCCAAAAATAGATCAAGAAGAGTGAAAGTTTTTTTGTAAGAAATACCTATTAGGGCTTCTAGAATTGGAACACATGGTGAAGCTTTAGGCATTTCGATCTTCAAATATTGATCAGCTTTTCATTCTAAAATTGGTGTATCTTTCTAGGTCCACATGTGCTTAGGAGTAAAAGGTACCTTGTTCTTCTTCAGGAAGTCTCTCTACATATGACTAAGAATGTTGCATCACATGTAAATGATAGATTTGTTCTCATACACAATATATTATGTCCATTCTCCATACTTGGAATTTATTTTGATCTTATGAATAAGTGGCTTATATACTAATAATAATATGTGTAGATGAGTTGCAACCATCCTTCAACATGATAGTGTTACCATATCAATAATGATGGGCTGACCCAGAGCCTATCATTTTCTATAATAACTTTTAGGTGCCAGTATTCTAGAGGAAGTTGTAGAAGGACCCACATTAGGAATTCATCCATAGTAGTGATGATAAAATTTTAACTAGACTTCCACCTCTTGACAATCATGCTTGATTTGCCCATGAACCAAGGCCCTTAAAAAAAACCTTATTACAATCTTCTTATAAAGTGAAATTAATGACAAAAAACCCTCTGGCCAAGGAAACAACTTCTAGGTGTCCTTTGGGTTTCCATTTTGAGTTGGTCTAGCTATGAAATGAATCTCTATTTTTCCAAAGCCCATTCTTCCTTACCAAAATATATGTATCTAGTTCCACATCAACTAGTTTCAACACGAGATAAAGAATAATAATGTAAACCTAGTTGTTTTCCGTTGTTAGGAAAATTTGGAGGTCTGACTGTTCATGTCCCACCAAAATTTTGCCTTTCACTCTATTTTCCTAAGATAGTTGGGGAACTTTGGGGAACATGATTCATTTATTGCCTATTATTTGTTGAGATTATCAACTAGCATCTATGGAAAATCTATCTTTATTGATCTTTATCCACCGTGATATTCCTATGATGAACATCATGTGGGTCAATGCTGAATTATGAGTCATCATTATTGCTCATATTATTGTGACATGGCTTCTTTCTATATTCTATAGAGACATTCTAGTTTTCCCACTCAAACATAAATTTGAAAAGTTGAGGATCATCCACCACTTTTCCTCCTCATTCCTCACTCTCCATATTGTTTTTACCAAGATATAATTGTTAAAAAAATAATATCTTATTTTTCCAAATAAAAACCTGTCAAGATATCTCTTCATCTTCTTTGCTAAGATTTCTATTGTCCATTTTCATATGATTTATTGTTTTCACATCCCTATGTTTGGTCAATGAGTGATGAAAAAACTTGGTGTTCCTATCCCCTTCCTTTAGCCAAGTGTACCTAGACTTTTGTCACTAGTATGCCTCTTTCCTTGCCTCTAAATTATGAAATTGGCATAATATTTATTTTTTCCTTTGGTAAGTCTATTCATTGTTGCCTTCTAGAGATGAAATCTATTAAATTGCCATTAATTCCTCCTCCAATACCCTTTTTTGTAGGAAGATGTCACCAAAGACTTCCTTTTTCCATATATTTAGCTTTACCTTAAGAAAATTTAGTTTTTTGGTCAAAATATACATGTTAGTACCTAAGAAGGGTTATTTCCACCATTCATTTAGGGATTCGATCAAGTTTGGTTGGTAGAGCCACATGTTATCAAATCTAAAAGCAATGTTCTTTGGTTTGAAAAAAAATCACCTTAAAAAATTAGAGGGTTATGATTAGAGCCAATTCTAGGTAGGGAGGAAAGTCTACTGTTGAATTAGATGTTCCAATTTAAAGAGATTAGGACTCTATCTAGGTAGATCTAAATCATATTATCTCCCATCCTCCTATTAGACCAAGTGAAAGGGTTATCATTTAGGTCCACATCTATAGTCCCTCTCTTGATATGAAATCATTAAAATCCATTATGCTTTCTATGAGGTCTATTAGTCCCCCTCTTTTTTATCTAGGAGTAAGTAGGGTATTAAATTTGTTAGCTACAATCTAGTTCCATCTTTCACAGGCCCTCCGAAAGGAAAGGAGGTCTTCCCATATTCTATTTCTTGTATTTTTAGAGTTTAGGGCATAAAAATTGGATAGGATCCATTCCTCATTTTTATCTAAATCTTTGAATATAATATAAATCTAATCATTGGTCTTCCAAAGTATAACTCCTTTAAGATTTTCCAAATTCTAAAAGACCACAAGACCACCTAAGGATCCTTTAGAATCCAAGGCAACTACACAAGCTTTCCTCCAAACTTTATCAGCAAATAATCTTAATGTAATTTTAGACATTTTATTTTATTGGATAAGTAAAATTGTATGGTCAATTCTCTTTCTAATATTATAGAGGGTCTTCTAATTTTTAGGGGTTTTTAATACTCTAACATTCCATGTTACAATCTTCATTTCTTATCCTGGTTATCTTAAGGGTTTGTTGGGAACCCTTTGCAATTTATTTAGATATTTCAAAATTTATAGTGACCATTCAAGATAATCTACCCACTAGTTTTGGGATGATTTTGATGTTGGTTTTTTCCTCCCTTTTCTTTTCTTGAAGATTGTGGTGAACCATTCTTCCTAGATTGCATATGAGGTTGGTGATTTAGTTGCAGAGCATTTTCCCTTATCTTTGGGGGGATCTGATCTATTTAGAGGATAAGATATTAGAGCATCATTATATATCACTCTATTTTCACTATTCAAAGAAAAAAAAAAATTACTAGCTAAGGCCTAAGTTACCTCTGAGAAGGTTCCAAGCTTAAATGGATGATATGAACCCAAAGGATGATCCATTAGGTGTGAAAAGGGGGAGTAGGGTTAAATTCTATGGGATAAAAAGGGGGGAAATGAGGGAAGAAGATCTAGGGACATTTTCAAGGGAAGGGGGATTTAGTTTGGGGACATGTTTTGAGGGGGTGAGAAGTGGCTCCAACAAGGGGTGAACAAGGCCCAACCTCCTGGGGGAGGGAAGCTTGCTTGGGGTGGGTGAGCATTACCAAATGTGAATGAGGGTAGGTTTTGGGGAAGGGGAAATATTGTGGAGGAGGGATGAGGACTTCCTTAAGTTAGGGGACCTTGTCACCCTGAGGATTATAATCCAAAAATAGATCAAGTGGAGAGAAAGAGTTTTTACAAGAAATACCTATCAAGGCTCCTAGAATTGGAATACTTAGTGAAGCTTTAGGTGTTTAGATATTAAAATATTGATCATATTTTATTTATGACCTTTTTTCATCTTTTTGGGTCCATGTGTGCTTAAGAGTAACAAGTACTTGGTTCTTCTTCAGGCAGTCTTTCTACATATGACTAAGAATGTTACATCATGGGCAAATGATAACTTTGTTCTAATACACAATCTGCTATGTCTATTCTCCATACTTGAAATTTATTTTGATCTTGTGGAGTAATGGATTTTACACTAGTAGGAATATGTGCACCTAAGTTGATACCATCCTTCAACATGATAGTTTTACTAGATCAATAGCGATGGGTTGACCTAAAGCCCTAGAAATTTATAGAATAATTCTGGGTGCTAGTATTCTAGAGGAAGTTTTAGGAGAAGGACCCACATCAGGATATCATCTATGGTAGTACTAATAATATTAGAACCATCCTTACACCTCATAATATCCATGATCATTTTTATCATGAACCAAGGCCCTTCAAAAATAACCTTAATGTACTCTTCTTATAAAGAGAAATTAACTAGGAGAAAACCTCTAGCCAAGGCTACAACCTCTAGTTTTCCTTTGGGTTTGCATTTTGAGTTGGTGTAAACGTGAAAGGAATCTATATCTAGCTAGAATCTATTCACCATTGCAAAAATATATTTAGTCAGTTCCACATCAGTCAATTCCACCATGGTATTAGGAATAATAACATAAACCTCATTGTTTTCCACTATTGAGAAAATTTGGAGGTTTAACTATTCATGTCCCACCAGGCTTTCACCTTTCACTCTATCCACCCAAGATAGTGGGTAAACTTTTGGGGAATGTGATTCATTTGTTTCCTATTGTTTTTCAAGATTTTTAGGTAGCATCTATGGAAAATCTATCACTTTTGATCCTTTATCTACCATGATATTCCCATGATGAACATCATGTGGGGTAGCATTGAATTTTGAGCCATCATTGTTGCTCTGATTAATTTGACTTGGCTTCTCACTATATTCTATAGAGACGTTCTAGTTTTTACACTGAAACATAAATTCAAAATGTTGAGGATCATCTACTATTTTTCCTCATTCTTCAGTCTCTATATTATTTTTACCAACATGTCTTTGTTAACAAAACAATAGTATCATATTTTCCCAAATAGAAAC
Source organism: Torreya grandis (assembly GCA_037957365.1). Taxonomy (NCBI): domain Eukaryota; kingdom Viridiplantae; phylum Streptophyta; class Pinopsida; order Cupressales; family Taxaceae; genus Torreya; species Torreya grandis. The sequence goes on along the minus strand of JARHVA010006071.1, from coordinate 553,886 downwards.
CCATTAAAAAGATTATTATTCTTAGTAATATTCAAATTATATGTATATAGAGGTAAGACATTTTCAAGAGTTGTTTGATTATTGGAGTAGTGTTTCATATACTATGAGCCATGTCTAACTAGATTTTCTACCACAGGGCCTACCAACTCCACTGTCCAAACATTGATGAAGTTGATCTTGCATATGTAGCCAGCTATATCCTCCCTTCAATGAGAGGAATGAAGTATACTATCTTCTTGTGGGAAATCTATTGGTGGTCCTTTTTTATGGATTTTAGAAGATGGCCCTATCCCTTTTGGTACTATGGTGTATTGTCCTTATGTGTGGGACATTACTATTTATTTGGATTCCCCATACTCTATAAATGGATGTATGGCTTAGGATCCTCCCTCATTGGAACTTTAATCTTAGAATGTTTTTCCACCTAAAAATGATCCTCCACCTCTTCCTTATAATGTAACAATCTATAACTAATATCATAATGTGTTTCTTGTAATTATTGTGGTGTTGTTCTATTACTATGAATTGACTGTAATTTATACTTTGTCTTATTTGTTTTGAGTCGATGTTTTTGTTCAACATGAAATCTAAAGCATACATATCAACCAAATACCTTATCATATAACCTTTTGTAAATTTTTATTTTATTAATAATAGTCTTAGTGTAACATTCTAATAATGAAATAATTGTACATATAACTAAATGAATGGACCATATATTTTTTATTTTTTTGGGTGCATAAGGAGATTAGTTGGAGAAATTATTATATTAGTAAATTACTTATTTTTGAAAATGATATCTAGTTATCTAAATAAAAAATGGGTGCATTGATTTAAATTTGTATGTACATGTGTAATTTTCCTCAAATAAATTCTCAAAATCCTCTTGTAAAACCTTCTTAATAAACTTCTTAAACAAATACATCATAAAAACCCTCCCCTCCTCTACAAGATCACATGGTGTCATGTGGTACTAGTGATTATTATATAAGTATTTTTTATAGGATATGCATTGCTTGTTGAGGGAAAGATAGAATAATAATGTGTTCTATGTTTTCAAAATTTTAAACTATAGTCAATAAAGTGTTTCAAACATTAAAAAAATATGTATTATTTTTATATAATCAACAAGTGTATGTGTTTTAGTTTACATATATGAATACACATTGTATGGATTGTTTCCTAGTTTTATTAAAGTTTGTTAAGTATTTTTGAGATACATTTTAAATCATAATTTCATACATGTTTTTGGATTTAGTAATTAAATATCTTTTATTCTTTGACAGTGTAATATAGATAAATGGATTTACACTTAATGTTTAAAAAAATATTTAATTACAATTAATAAATTTAAGTAATATATAGAAATAATAATTAATCTTAATAAATTATTCTAGATATAGGGATAGAGTAAATAAAGAGTCTAGGGTTATGTGATTTAATTTCACAATCTATTAGCCTTTTTTTAGATAAGATTGTGGAAATACACACTCAAGTGATAAGCAAATCAAAAAAATCATAAAAAAAATATCAAAATTTCTTGTACTCCCCTGATGATGGTGTATAGAGCATTTTAATTGCTATAGAAAAAATGTAACCAAGTCCCAAAAAAACATGATGATTATACTTTATTTGTTATTATCTCAAATACTCTCATTCATATTCTTTCACTTCACTCTAATCCCTTGAAAATAATATTTCTTCTTATATCCTTAATTGTATAACAATATTTTTAAAAATAAAAATAAAAGAAAGGATTAGGTATGGTAAAGTAAATAATAGTTGAATTATTTTAATATTTTAACACCCATAGAAAATAACAATATCAAAATTAAAAACTACTAATAATTGAAGTATCTCTAATGGCACACAAAATAGTGTCCTATAGTGTGTTTCTAACTATTTAAATATGGGTGATTAAATGAATTATCTAATTATTTCTTGATTTTCTCTATAATAATTACAAGTGCTCAAATGCTTATCTATAAAATTCACATTGTACTTGTTGATTACTCCTTGATAAATGACATATAATTATTGTGTATATATAGAAACATTGAACTCGAATTTTAATCCCATTACAATTTAAATTGACATGTAATGGATGGAAAAGTGAAAAATATCAAATAAGGGTCATATGGGTAAGAGTTGTAAGGGAACAAAAAAATAACTGAGGAATAAACTTGATGCTCTACATTATTTTGAGAGTGTTTTGGATTCCCTTGACACATATATTTGAGGAAAAGGAGACATGAGAAAGAAGGAGATATCTAAATGGAGTTAGAGTAACGTGTATGGACCATCGAAAGTTGATAACACTGTTTGTGTCTAATTTTGACAAATAATCAACATGTACAAAAACATCATGTCATGACCCCAAATTATGTTGATTTGATTTTTTATGTGACATTTATTGGTTGTTTTGATGATATTGTTTATCAAGATAATTTTGTTACTATTGTTTAGTATGTTTATCACTGTTAGTTGATGTTGAACTAATATATGTTCAAATTCACACTTTGATTAAAAAATTCCAAGATGTTATGATGTGATGCATATATTATATGTTATGCAGGGTCATTCTCACATTAATTATTACATTCTTTTCATTTTAGAATTATATTTATATGTTACTAGTTCAATTTTTAAATTACTTAGCACTTTAATGTTATTATTTTATTAAGATATTGTTGATGGATCATTTTGATGATTGTAGGAATATGAAAATTATGAGATGGGTTAGATGCAAAACTCTACAACAATGGATAAGGAAGAGTAATAAATGATCTAAATTAATCTGAGTTGGTTATGTTCTAGTATGTTATCCTAACATCCCATTTGATTATTATTATTTAGTTATTTCTACTTGATTTGGTGGACATGTCATTATTTTCTTGCTAGAAGTTATTTTCACTTTTGCCTTGATGGATTGACTAGTCAAGGGTTTACATATGTTTTAAATAAAAATGTTTTTCTTATGTTGTTGTGTCATGTGGGTATACCTTGCACCAAGATTGGGACCATGGACCTCGACTAGGCCTAGGGTTGTTTATTAGTCATGACTATTTTTGACATTGATTTGGGTTATGATTAAGGTCTTAGAATTTGATATAATTTTAGGGTTTACTCAAAACTCGAGACCAAGCCCGTCAAGTAGCTTCATATGTACTTGGTTTTTGGGTCTTTTTCTACTATTGTATCCCACATTTTTCCTTTTGAAACTCCTGCGTTATATTGTTAAAATTGTGGGAAAATACATTAAAACTTAGTATTGCATTATGATGGTTATAGTTCAGTTTTTGCAATTGCATTCTTAAAAAAAAATGGTGGTTATATGTTGGCCCACGTTTTTAGTGGTTCATGATGAGCATGCAAGAGAAAAAGTGGTTCTTATGATCAGTAAACAAAATTATTGGGGGCTTAAATGGTGTAAGTGGAAAATAACTTGTTTTCTCTCTATGAGGCCATGACTTTCCTATGCATTTTAGTTACGAAAGCAAGTAATTAGTTCTCTTATTTTGTGTTATTTCCTAAAATTATAATGACATCTTGTTGAACATTTAAAATGTTAAAAATAATGACTACAATAGTTATTATAGTCTTGTTTACTCTTGTATAACTGTAATGTTTTGTGTTCAACTATTTTTCTTTTGTTGGCTAGTTGTTATGTTTTAAGTTGGGGTTTTGTTATTTGGTTTCATACCAATTTGAATCATGTTGATAACATTATATTTAGTATGTTGTTTTGATGATATTATTCAAACCCAAATTTTTATTTTTGAGTTTTTTTTTGATAAAATGATGAAAACCCTTTTTAAAAGGTAATTTTGTGTTGTTTAAATCTTGGGTATTTTGACTACTCTTCCATAGTGATATTTAATTATGTTATTACAATCATAAGTGTTTATTCAACTTTTTAATGTATAATATATGGTTGGATTATTATGCTCACTAGTTTATATTCACCTTTTTTGAGAATGTTATGGTGGATTGAGTAGTGGCATTCATCATTTAGTGCATTTTTTATAATGTGATTAATTTATGCTTAAACATGTTTTGGGATTACCATTTTTATGATTTTTTGAGATGTAAAGCTAACATTATGAGGGTTTGACGATTGCAAATAATTTTTTTTAACCCTTTTAGTTTAAATAGTAATAGTTTTTTTCTAAAATTTTAAATTTTTTGATTTATTGTTTAATCAGTAACATGCTTTTGATTGGTTGTTGGTTACATTACAATGGCATGTGAACCCTTTTTATTTTACTCTTTCCAATGTAAATTTTGGTGAAAAAAGTGAATATGGGTCACTATAATTATTATTAATTAGATTTTCACCCTTTTAGAAGATGTAAAATATCTCCTCATCCAAGTGGCATAATGGAATCACCTTTAGGTTTGTGGATAACCTAAAGAATGAGGTGAATCTCTAGATAAGGCTAGCTCTCTTGATGTACCACTTTAGATTTCAACTATTAAAAAAGGAGAAGGATAAATAAAAGAAAACTAATCCAAGGGAGGTGATACACCAAAAAATATGATGACATACAACCATATGTATATTACACTTGAAATCAAAGGACAAATTGAAAATACACTTCTCCAATCTTCATATACTCACATCAATGCTACATTATGAGGTTATAAATGAATGTGTAAATCTAGGAGGACCAGAAAAGAGGAATATGAGGGCACTAATGAATATAATAACTCACTTAAACCATTAAAATCTCTTGCAATACTTCACATGCCCTACAAAAAGAGGCTATAAATAGGTAAAATAATGAAACAACGTGCTAAGGAATCCAAAGTTTTCACTAAGCAAGATTAATAATCCAATTGAACACATGAAAAATAGTCATAGAGGAGGAAAAAATTATTATTATTATTATTATTATTATTATTATTATTATTATTATTATTATTATTATTATTATTATTATTATTTATCAAAAGGTATAAATTTTAGTAGGCCTTCTCCATACTTAGGTGGAGCATCTAATACAGTGCCAAAATGGCTTGTTCGTATAGAACTAGTGAGAGAGAGAAGAAGAGAGAAGTCCAGAGGTCACAAGGACACTTATCAAGCTGATACAAGGAGTTAATTATACAAGCATAGAGGTTTTTGGATGATCCATGAAATTTTAGGAGCTACAAGTGTCCATCCAAGTCACCAACTTTACGAAAAGTGGCAAGAAATTCCTCATTTTGGTTCAAAAAACTACCTTTATCATTTGGACCTATTTGAACATCCCATAACTAATTAGAAGTAGGTTAAATGATTAGAATTAATGTTAATGGTCTCAATAATTCTTCTCCATGTATTTATTGTATGCCTAGTCATTTGAAATCACTTGGAAAGGAGCAATCATCATCTATTGTCTAGAAAATTGTTCTTCCATGTACCCTACACACTTGGCCTCAAAATTAGGATCAGTTTCTCATGAAAATATATGGAAGGAAGTGAATGACACATTTAAATACCCTCCATGGATTTATAATTACTAAATATACCGTAAAAATCCATTCACTTGAACTTTTCACACTTCACCATAACTTGTCCATTAGGCCAATTTTCACTGGCTAAGTTGAAGCACCTAGTTTAGAAAATTAGAAGTTTATTAATGAAATAAAATTACCATAAGGAGTTATTTCAGGTATTAATATTCCTCTAAAAATTAATTTCATGTCTTGACTCCTCCTATATCCTGTACAACATGCAAAACTAGTAAGAAAAACCCTATTGTATGCCCCATCCGTACAAGTCCATATAGCTAGTTGGCATGTGAAGGAACTTGAGTGAGTCATATAAAAATTCCAATAAGTTTCATGATAAAACTATTCCATTTTATTATCTATTCAACTCCATTTTTCCAAACTAGTCCTAGATGAGGGTATGCAAGGGTTTTAGGCCTATTTGACCTCTTAAGGATTGTTTATAAAAACTAGACATCCAATCTAAAAAACAATTCCAAAAATATGGCATTCAAGACCCATGCTAACCTCCCATAACTCATTTGGTACCTATGTAATGCATCATGAAATATATGAGCATTGAAGCTTCTCTTATCGAGCTTGTTTTCACCATTTTACACAAGTTTGAGTGGTCTTAGGCCAAAATTGATTCTCCTAAAGCCTATGCATACTAAAATATTTAACACTTTTATAATACCCTCATATACATGTTTAAATCAATTTATATGATTGTTTCATGTTGGAAATGAAAATAACTCCTTGTTTGGGCTTTAGGCATACCCTTGCCTAATAGGTTTGACTACATTTTAAGGCTTAAACTAACCTTTGATGGTTTTGTTTGATCTATAAAGGTTCATACACCTCTTCTATAACTATATAAATATGATACAACAAGGTAGAAGCTATGCTTAGGTCTAGAAGTGTGAGTAACCCTTCATTTGGACACTAGGATTATAGCTTGCCTTTGGGCCTATCTAAAACTTTTACATTTTTTATCTCCTTGATTAATTTAACCCCTATTCAAGGTGTTATCCTAATTTTCCTATATTTATTTCAACTTATGAAATCAGCGTGAAATCCTTCAAGTACTCCCTCTCATCTCTTTTCCCAAAACTATAGGCTTCATGCATCTAGGAAAGTGCACCCTATCTAAGAAAAAATAGAGGGCACTTCCCCTACTTATTCACACAAATTAAATAGTTGAGAGGCTTATATATGTCATATAGGTGTTATGTACAAAAAACTAGATCTTGATTTGGTTAATAAACCCCTTAACTCATCTAAATTCCAAGATAAACCTCTTGGAGGAAGGACTGTGCAAGGTTTAACCACAAATGGACTATGTTTGCTTGATTACATGCTTGTTTTCCATTTTCAAAGGATTATATAGACACTGATGGTCATGTTGAAGACACCTTAAGTCTATATATCAGTTCAAAATTCTAGGTATTCCCTTTCCATCTCTTTGGCATACTCACTTCTCATCTTCACCAAGATTATACCTTGTTGTAGGCTATTTTTAACTCTTTTTGAGAGGTCTTTGTAGGTTTATTTTCTCATATTTGTGGCTCATGAAGCCACCATTTTGTTTTTCCAATTGTGATGAAGGTGCTCCAATCTTGTTCACCACTCTGACCCTTGAATGAACCTCCCACATTCCTCTCTTCATCAAAACCATGTCTCAATCCTTGACTATAACCTTTCATTCTTTGAGATATAGATCTTTAGGATCATAAACACTTCTTTGGACCTTATTTTTATCACCTAAATACATCAGTAGCAATCAAAACTCACTCCATAATCCATTGTTTGTTGACTGAGGCACCCTTGTCTACAAGTCCTATTGGGCTTCAATTGAGCTAAATCATGATGCTTATAGACCTTAACTAAAACTCTCTAAGTTATGAGGTGTAGGTTTTAAATAGTTATCCTATTTGAATGTCTTAATACATCATTTAGGCATCAATTTAGGGCAATCGTTTAGACCAAGGTACATTGTCTTCTAGACCCTACAGTAGGTTACTTTTGTTTCATGAGACCTTGATTATGGTGTTTGGAGACTCTCCCTAGAGCCTGGAAGTCTCAAAAACAACTATATATACCCTTTACTCACCTTGAATGCTTTAAGACACTACCAAAACAACAATGTTAGATCACTATTAAATGTGTTTTCTATAGGTGGGTGTTTAAGGTCCTATGTACAGACTATATTGTTTCCACTAATGAATGAAAAACATATTCTATGTATGCCTTTATGCTCATCTTACCAAAGTTATTTTTCTTAGTGAAATAGAACATTATAACCCAAAATTAATCATTAAATCCACCTATTAGCTAAAAATTTATCCTTGACTCATTTTACTATAGGTAACACTGAGGAAATTTAATGTTGAAAGAGCAACTTGAGGGATCTTCTAAACTATCCTCTTCAACTCAAACACCTCTCTTCTTTTACACACACACACACACACACACACACACACACACACACACACACACATATATATATATATATATGTAGGGGATTGAAGAAAATTATACTTGGAAGTTTTAGAAACCAAATAAAATCTGTATGAGGAACCTCAAAATAGGTTATGTACCTCTATTTTCACTTTTTAGGGACCAAAGGCCTGAACTCAGTCATTAAATGCCAAAAGGATTCTTCACCCTTTATCTACCCTCTCATCATAAAAAACATATGTTTAAGTCCCACTTAACATTTTGGGACTTATAAGAGTGTTCCAAATAAGTTCAACACTCCCATACATGTACTCTCTATCCTATGTAATGTCACCTATAGGTGACTATTTTCTTATATGTAGGTAGTGAAAGTAAGTATGGATAATGTGCATGCTTTTTACTATTCCCTGAGTTCTATCCCTATCTCAAGTATTTAAAACAGCTTATTTACATTATAGAGGACCTTATTCAGCTCTAAGACTTACTTTACAACATGTTTATTCATAAGAAAATGCCTATAGGTGTATGCGAATTGGAAGTAGACAGTGAATAGAAATGGAATCATGTATGAAGTGTTTTTTCCTTTCATGGTCACTTAATCTCTTAATCATGATAATGGGATGAAATATTAAGATATTTCAGGCCTTGAATCCATCTTTCAAAAATAATTTTCAACGTGAATCACTCTCTCTAACACCTGTATGTGGTTGTCTATGGCTAATTGCAAGTGCACGGGCATCAATGACTACAAATCATGAACATAATTGTATAAAGAGGATAGGAGTTGTAGATAATTTTGAAAAAAATATGAATAACACAAACACAACCTCTTGGAACTATTGACAAAGCATGAAACTCTAAAAATGCTACAAGATTTCTCTCATTATCAAAAGAAGCTAGTCTACAAAACTAAGGTTATTAGCTCATCAAAACACTTTAGAACATGAGAAAAAGGATGGGAGGTATGATGGGACATATTAAACATCATCTAAAATAATATCATCAAGTGTATCATATGAAATCCTCCAAACCAAGGCAAAACCTGTAGGATGCATAGATTGTTAGATACCCAACCAAAAGCTCTGATACCACTTTGTTGGGAAATACAGAAGCACACAATTGATTACCAAGCAAGCAACTTACATGCGAAATTAAACTAGAATCACAAGTAACTAGAATTCAAATATAACACAGAATATGAGAGACAATACACAATTGTATTAAAACTCTTCCAGAAGGAAATACAACAAAGAAGATTGCCACAGTTCTTCTTCCTTACACACCTCTAGGGCATAAACAGTAAATCTTCCCTCAAAGCTCTCTCTCTTACAGTCCCAACACCCAACTCAAACACAGAGTTGGTGTTCACCTCCAACCAGCCAGTATCCACTACTGCCAGTACACCAGTGCTCCACACACTCCACAAGTGCTCCACGCACTCCACAAGTACACAATCGTACTTCAAGTAGATCTCCCCTAAACTTGCAACAACCTACAACTCAAACAATCTTACTTATGGAAGGAACTGCCTTGCCTTCCTCTTTGCTCTCTTTTTGAGTACACGTTGTACTCCAAGTAGATCTTGCCTGATCTTGCTACCTATTATGTTGTTGTCCTCCCTGATCTTGCACACCTGTAGATCAATCTAGTTCTGCACACCTACAAACCTAGATCATGCACACACATACACCTATAGATCAATGATCTTACTTACCATGTAGATCTCCTAACATAGCCATGCACACCTACTGACCAAGATCCTACACCCCTAAAGAATCCTTTTAATTCTCCAAAACTAGCACCCACACTTGGTACTGCTAGAACTAGGAGGAACACCCTTGCTCACCTCACACACAAAAGGAGCTAACTTTGCTCAACTCAAGCTAGAACACTTTTACAATACAACCCATGAGTCTATTATATAGATCTCATCCAAACAATAATTAGACATCTAATTACAATAATTAGATCCATAGCTTCTAGTCTAAATTTGGCTCTTGACATGCAAACACTTGGTTCGTTAACTAACTGCCTGTAAAACTTGTAGTTTTGAACCACACAGACGACCGACATCGGTCCCTGTCTGCCTGGAGGTGACCGACACCGATCGATCCTTAACTGACGTTGGTTGGCCTAATCGACGCCAGTGTCTGTGACACTTCAACAACCTCTCTGCAACCTCTTCCTCTATTTGCATCAGTGAAGCTTTTAGCTCCACAACCTAACAATCTCCCACTTGGAGATAAATAACTGCACTGTACCTATACCTGTACTTATACCCCATTTAATCTATTTCTTGGCTTGTATCCCTCTTCAAGCTCAATCCTGAAGACCACCCACCACACAACCTATGGTGCACCTCCTATCATCTGAGTACCCTACCACATCCAAACCTACAAACCCATGTAGTGAAGTCCTGACCCTGCATAGCATGAATCCCTGCTGTTGGTCCCTCTCAAATACCTGAGAACCCACTTCCCCGAATTAGCTCCTAACTCTCTGACAGCACCCACTGCTTGGGAAAACTTAGGTCTATACCAGACCTCATGTGATTTTAGACACTGAACTATCTATCCCTTAGTGTGCTCCAATTTTGCATCTTGCGTAATGAACCTCACCAACACCTGATTCACATCAGCTCCCACTGGAGACAAAATCAACCTGTGATCTTCCATGTCTCCCATGCCAAAGAATTTCACTGCTCCAAATCCTTCATGGCAAACCACTGAACTAATCTTACCCTTAACTCAGCAAAACCCTATATGTATAAACCTACTAGCAAACATACCATCCACATATAGTAATAGGATAATGTCATGACCATCATCCACCTGGTAAGACAAACACAATGGTTACACTTACACTGACTAAAGCCTTGCTTTGTCATCCACCTGTCAAACCCTGTACCACTGTCCTGCAGCTTCCTCAAGACCATATGACCTGGCCTTTCATCTCACGTGTCCATTCTCTCTATTCTTTAACCAAGGTATCCATTCATCTTTGTGCTTTCATACCGGCTGGCAACCCTACCAAATCTCTCGCTTGGCTCTACATTCTCATCATGCCATGCTCCCACTATTTCTTGGATCCTTCCTGCTCTATAATAAGCAATGAGTATAAAGAAGAGGAACAATGAATTTGAGGCTTACTTACCACTTCAGTCCTCCATATGGGTGTTTAAAACTCCTTGACAGCTTGTTGTCCACCCAAAATCCATTACAGTGACCGACCTTAGTCACTACACAGTCTACATCCGATCGACATTGGTTTCCATGCATCTGTCTTGACTACCAACTCTGCCAACATCGGTGTCCCTGTTGCCGATGTCGATCCTCCTGACCGACATTGGTCTTACCTATTGCCGACATTGGTCCTCCTGCCCGACGTCAGTCTTACCCTGCTCGACATCACCGGCTTTGGTCTACACATGACCGACATCGGCACCTGTCTGTTCGATGCCAGTTCCCCCTGACTGACGCTGATACCTATGTTCACCTGTGAGTGATGACTTTTTACCCACGAGCTCCTTTAAATCAAAACCCATGTCCAAACTACCCTACTCAGAAGTATCCAGCCCCATCCACTGGTCTCTATCCGCCATCTCCTCCATAAACACCAAGGCTTTCCAATTCTTAAGCCTATCAAACACATCTGACTTCCTCTTAAGAACATGCATCTCTTTCTTGCTCATGTGACCAAGCCTACAAAGCCACGTCTTCACAACGGAAGAAGAATCAGTAATATAAATAAGTAGATAAAGAGTACCTATTTTCTTACCACCAACTAATTCAAGTGCATCCACTGTGAGAGTTCTTGTGCATCTCTCATCACCCAAATTTCTTGAAGAAATTAGCCACATCTCCAAGCCTAGGACCTGGATGACCTCCTTCAACACCCATGTGTTGGCTGCCTGCAATTTCAGCTTCACTTCCCCTTTGCCAATTCTTTGACAAGGCTCACCAGCTCCTCTCCTTGGGGCTGCATGGAAAGAGGCAACAGAATCTATTAACCAAGATTCAACTTTATCCAACAAACATCCCAGAGCATCCTGTGCAACAACACCTGCAACATCTACTTCTTTAGTTCCTTCATGCTGATCTTCTACAAACCAACAATTTTCTTTTCCCTGCTCTTTCTTTCCATAGGACCGTAAGTGATCATCTATGCTTTTCAATTTCTCCATTCTTAACTTACTTTCTTCTGCCATTGCTCTACTCCCACTCAATCAGAAACTCCTGAGAGTGACCTATAACCAAACACAAAACCTGCTTCCTGCAACCTTAGCTCTGATACCACTTGTTAGATACCCAACCAAAAGCTCTGATACCACTTTGTTGGGAAATATGGAAGCACACAATTGATTACCAAGCAAGCAACTTACATGCACAATTAAACCAGAATCACAAGTAACTAGAATTTAGAAATAACTAAGAATATGAGAGACAATACACAATTGTATTAAAACTCTTTCACAAGGAAATACAACAAAGAAGATTGCCACAGTTCTTCTTTATTACACACCTCTAGGGCATAAACAGTAAATCTTCCCTCAAAGCTCTCTCTTACAGTTCCAACACCCAACTCAAACATAGAGTTGGTGTTCACCTCTAACCAGTCAGTATCCACTACTGCCAGTACACCAGTGCTCCACGCACTCCACAAGTGCTCCATGCACTCCACAAGTACACAATCATACTTCAAGTAGATCTCCCCTGAACTTGCAACAACCTGCAACTCAAACGATCTTACTTATGGAAGGAACTACCTTGCCTTCCTCTTTTCTCTCTTTTTGAGTACACATTGTACTCCAAGTAGATCCTACCTGATCCTACTCCCTGTTGTGTTGCTGTCCTCCCTGATCTTGCACACCTGCAAATCAATCTGGTTCTGCACACCTGCAAACTTGGATCATGCACACACATACACCTGTAGATCAATGATCTTACTTACCATGTAGATATCCTAACGTAGCCATGCACACCTACTGACCAAGATCTTACACCCATGAAGAATCCTTTTGATTCTCCAAAACTAGCACCCACACTTGGCACTGCTGTGGAACTAGGAGGAACACCCTTGCTCACCTCACACACAGAAGGAGCTAACTTTGCTCAACTCAAACTAGAACACTTTTACAATACAACCCATGAGTCTATTATATAGATCTCATCCAAAAAATAATTAGACATCTAATTATAATAATTAGATCCGCAGCTTCTAGTCTAAATGTAGCTCTTGACATGCAAACACTTGGTTCGTTAACTAACTGCCTGTAAAACTTGTAGTTTTAAACCGTACAGGCGACTGACATCGGTCCTTGTTTGCCTGGAGGTGACTGACACCGGCTGATCCCTGATCGACATCGGTTGCTCTTCCTGTCTAATCCTGCTGATGTCAGTTGGCTTGACTAATGCCGGTGTCTGTGACACTTCATCAACCTCTCTGCAACCTCCTCCTCTGTTTGCATCAATGAAGCTTTTAGCTCCACAACCTAATATAGATTAGCAGGTAGATTTACACAATCCATTTGTTAGCAATGGTTCATAAAGCTCAGGGAACCATTCATCTAAAAACAAACATAAAAAGGAATCTAGATAAGTTTGGAACATGTCCCCAATAGTATTTTTCTTGAAACCTCCTGAGTTGTCTGTACCAAATAAAAACTTGCAAGTCACTTTAGCTTGCAAAGAAGGGTGAGAAGAGATATGAATGGTTTTGAGCAATAAATGACACTTCCACTTTAATTAAATCATGGATATGAGTATGTGGAATATTAAGAGTCATATTTAAACCTTTTACATGTGGCATACTTCCCAAGGAGGTTTTATAAGTGTCATTTTCTTCTCTTTTCATTAGAAATGTCCTTTTTCTTCTGCATAACTTACAATCTTTCAATTTTTTCAGTTAATTAAGAATTATAAGGACACATGGGGCATGAAATAACATTTTTATGCCTTCACATTTCCAAATAAACCCATACAAAGCATTAAATTCACCTTTTTGACCCTTAAAATGACCCAAAATGATAAATAAACATAAAAACTAATTGACCAAGGCCAATATAACATCATTTGAGATTAACTAACATATAATATACCCCATGACACTCATATTATATGCCTTATAAACCTATAAATTCAAGTTTTTACTATAGGTGCCCCAGTTTGACTAAAACGACTAGACCAGTAGCCTTACCAGTAGTCAACAAATTGGTGACTCATAGGGGTAGTATGTCTGCTATACTACCTAGACTAGTAGCTTTATCAATCCATTGGTATTAGGAGTCATTAAAAGTATAAGTTAAACAAGGAGACCTTTGACCATGACCTTGAGCTTGAACAAGACATGATAATTAATGACTACCTTAACACACAAAGCAAAGACACACACAACAAAGAGAGAAAACACACACATGTGCTCAAATCACTTAGGAGAAATAGAAAACAACCTATTATCTACAACTAATGATCAACATACATCCCCCTATATCAAATGGAAATTTTGAAGCATCATCTTCTTCATTAGATGGAACATTTCTCTTTATGTTTGGTTGAACACTCAATATCAAGGTTAGAGTCATCAACAATCTTGTCATTAGGTGTGAAATATTTTGGAGAAAGAGAAGCTTCACACAACCCATAAAATTCCTTAAAAATAGAATTGAACTTCTACCATAAGTCTTCTTCTTCATGGATTCCATCCTCAAGAACTATTTCCTCTATCTTAGTCTCATGAAGCTCTCCTACGACTACCACTTCTTTAGGGATGACTTGAATTTCAATCTTGATAGTACATTCCACTTCATGTTTGAGATGATCATCAACAAAATTTTCATAAAATGTAGATTCTTCTTCAATATTTTTAATACCCATCATCTCTTTGTCTTTCATGTTAATGCCAAGACTAGGAATCTTAAAATCATGTGACCTAGCCCAATGAGGCTGCCAAGGAGATAGGTTTTCTTCAAGAAAGATTTCTCTTTATTTATCAACCAAATGATCCTCCTTAGGTTCCCATACCATAGGTCCATCAAGGTAAAGAGTGATAGGGTGAGGACAAGATGAGCTAGTTGGTGGAGGTGGCACATAAAACTCAAAATCAGCTTGAGGGTGAAGTGTAGGGGATTCCTCATGGACACACATTCCTTCAAATATAGATACATTAGCTAGTGGATTATCATTTTTTCACCAAGGGAATCTCCTATAGTGATTTATTCCTCATAACCACTCATAAGATCCTCCTAGTCAGCCATGAATTGGATTTGTTCTTCTGTGCTTGCTTCTCTCAAGATAGGTTCCTCTTTGAGAAGGAATGATGTGAAAGGTTGATGGATAGGCTCATGGATTTTAGGTGAAGGAGCTGGAATATGAGATGTATTGGAAGGTGAAGGAGTTTGATATGGAGTGAGAGATGATGGAGAAACCTTATGAATGGATTTGAAAAAGAGGAAAGCACTAGTAAGCTCATATGGAAGTAAATTCTTGGTTTAATTGGGAATAACATCTACATGAGTAAGAGATATATCTTGCCAATGGTAATTTTGTGTATAATACATGAAAATATTTTGTTTCCTATGAATAGACTCATATTAATTATCTTTATACTAATATACAAGTGTGTCTTGATAGGTTCTTTCATAGTTATTCTCATAGGGTTGTCCAACAACATGGTGTCCATATGGAGAAGAAAATGAAGAACTATGGACTGCCATGGCTCATAGGATTGTTGAGGGATAATATGTGGTTCATAACAAGGCTGATTTTAGGATTGATACACTTCATGATAATTTTTATTATATTCACACCAATGTTCATTAAGAAGTTGTTCATATTTATGGGTAATGGTACAATATTGGAAGGTTTTGCCAACTTGTAGAGAGCAAAACTCAAAACCAAAGTTAGCCATGAAAACCTCATTTAAAGAAAGAATATAAATAAGAAAATTTACCATAAATATTCAAAGTATAACCTATTCCACTTGACCAATTGATATAACTTCAGAGTCACCATTGATGCTTTGATAGATGCCTCCAAAGGCAGATTGTTGAGAGACAACACCAAAAATCTGTTAACTTCTTGGACCAATATTCCCACTAGGTGTGCCAAAAAAATTTGTCACTTGGATTTGAACCCTTTGAGGAGATGGAAAATATCTCCTCATCCAAGTGGCATAATGGAATCACCTCTAGGCTTGTGGGAAATATAAGGAATCAGGTGAATCTCTAGATAAGGCTAGCTCCCTTAATGTACCACTCTGGATTGCAACTACTAATAAAATTGGGGGGTGAAAATGGAGAAGGATAAATGAAATAAAAATAATCTAAGGGAAGTGATACACCAAAGAATATGATGGAATCCAACCATATATATATTGCACTTGAAATCAAAGGATAAACTTAAAATACAATTCTCCAATCTTCATCTTCTCACAACAATGCTACATTGTGAGCTTATGGATGAATATGTAAATCTACAAGGACCATAAAAGAGGCTTATAAGGGAAATAATGAATATAATAACTCACTTAAACCATGAACATCTCCTCAAACACTTTGAATTCCCTACAAGAAGAGGTTGTGAATAAGTGAAAGAATGAAAAAACATGCTAATGAATCCATAGATTTCACTAAGAAAGATTCATCATACAATTTAACACACTAAAAATAGTCATATAAGAGTTTAAAATAAGTATTATTATTGATAAAAAGTATAAATTTGATCAGGTCTTTGCCATACTCAGGTGGAGCATCCGATACAATGCCAAAATGACTAGTTCTTATAGAACTAGTGAGAGAGAGAAGAAAAGAAAAATCAAAGGGTCATAAGGACACTTGTAAAGATGATATAATGTGTTAATTTTTAATTTTTATATGGTTTTGGATGATCCATGCAATGTTAGGAGCTACAAGTGTCCATCCAAGTCACCAACTTCATGAAAAGTGGCAAAAAACTCTTCATTTTGGCTCAAAAAATTGCCTTTATGGTTTGGACATGTTTGAATGTCTCATAACTGATTATTAGTAGGTAAAATGATTATAATTAAGGTTAAGGGTATTATTAATTACTCTCCATTCATTGGTTGTAGGCTTGGTCATCTGAAATCCCCTAGAAAGGAACAATCATCATCTGTTATCTAGAAAATAGCTCTTTCATGTACCCTACTCACTTGGCCTCAAAATTAGCATCATTTTATCATGTAGATTAAGTTAATTACACCTTTAAAGACTCTACATGTATTTATAAGCACCAAATACACCTTAAAAATCCACTCACTTGAAATTTTCAGACTTCTCCTTAGCTTGTCCATTAGGCCAATATTAACTGGCCAGGTTGGAACACCTAGTTTGGACACTTATAAGTTAATTCATGAAATAAAATGGCCATAAGTAGTTATTTAATATCTTAATATTCCTCCCAAACTTTATTTCATGTCTTGAATCCTCCTATAGCCTATAAAACATGTAAAACATTGAGAAAAACCCTATTTTATGCCCCATCCATATAAGTTTGTATAGATAGTTGGCATGTGAAGGAGCTTGAGTGAGTCCTCTTAAAATTACAATAGGTTTCATGATAAAACTATTCCATTTTATCATCCATTCAAATCCATTTCTCCAAAATGGTCTTCGATGAGGGTTTTCAAGGGTTTTAGGCCTGTTTGACCTCTTAAGGATTGTTTATAGAAACTAGACATCCAAATTGCAAAAAAATTCCAAAAATATGGCCTTCAAGATACCTTATAACCTCCCCTAACTCCTTTTTCACCCATGAAATTACTCATGAAATATATTAGCATTGAAACTTCTCCTATTAAGCTTGTTTTCACCATTTTACACAAGTCTCAGTGGTCTCACACCAAAATTGATTCTCTTGAAGCCTCTACATACTAAAAGATTTAGAAATTATATAATACCCTCATATACATGTTTAAATCCATTTATATTAATTTTTCATGTTGGAAATGAAAATGACTCCATACTTGGGCTTTAGGCATACCCTTACCTAACAGGCTTGACTGCATTTTAAGGCTCAGACTAGCCTTTGATGGTTTTCCTTGATTTCTAATGGTTTATACACCTCTAATATGACTCTACAAATATGATACAATAAGGTATAATATATTATTAGGTATAAAAGTGTGAGTGACCCTTCATTTGGACACTAGGCTTGTAGCTTGCCTTTGGGCCTACCAACAATTTTTGCATTTTGTACCTCCTTGTTTAGTTTCACCCCTATGCAAGGTGTTCTAAAAATTTTCATAGATGTTTTTCAACTTTTAAAATCACCTTAAAATCCTTCAAGTACTCCCTCTCATCTCTTTTCCCAAAACTACAAGCTTCATGCATCTAAGGAAGTGCCCCCTATTTGAGACAACATAGAGGGAACTTCCCCTACTTGTTCAAACAAATTACATACTTTAGAGGCTTCTATAGGTCATATAGGTTTTATTCACAAAAAACTAGATCTTGAATGGGTCAATGGACTTCTTAACTCATCTAAATTCCAAGACAGACATCTTCAAGGAAGGAATGTGTAAGGTTTAACCACAAATAGATTGTGTTTTCTTGATTGCATACTTATTTTCCACTGTAAAAGGATTATATATAAACTGATGGTCATTGTGAATACACCTTAAGTCTATATATCACTTCAAATTTCTAATTATTCCCTTTCCATCTCTTTGGTATATTCACTTCTCATCTTCAACAAGATTGTACCCTACTGTAGGTTAATTTTAGCACATTTTAAGGGTTCTTTGTAGGTTTGTTTTCTCTTATTTTTATATAATTAAGCCACCATTTTGTTTTTCTAATTGTGATGAATGTGATCCAATCCTGTTTAACACTTTGACCCTTCAATGAACCTCCCACATTGCTCTCTTAGTTAAAACTATCTCAATCCTTGACTATAACCTTGCATGCTTTGAGATTAGGAAAATGTTTTTTGGTTAACCTAGAGCCCTTTAGGATCATAAACACTTATTTATACCTTATTTATATCACCTAATTACATAGGTATCAATTAAAACTCACTCCATAGTCCATTATCTACTAACTAAGTCACACTTGTCTATAGGTCATATTGGGCTTCAACTGAGCTCAATCATGATGCTTATAGACCTTAATTGAAACTATCTAGGTCATGAAGTGTAAGTTATAAATATTAATCCTATTTAAAGGTATTAATACATCATTTATGCATCAATTTAGGGTCACTGGTTAGACTGAGGTACATTGTTGTTTATACCCTGTTGTAGGTTACTTTTATTTAATGAGACCTTGATTATGGTGTTTGGAGACTCTCCCTAGAACCTTGAAGTCAAAAAAATAACTATCTATACCCTTTAATCACCTTTAATTCTCTAATACATTTCCAAAACAACAATTTTAGATCACTATCAACTGTGTTTGTTATAGGTGGGTGTTTAAGGTCCTATGTATAGACTTTCTTGTTTCCACTAATGAATGCAAAACATCTTCTACGTATTCCTTGATGCTCATCTTAAAAAATTTGTGTTACTTAGTGAAAAAAAATTTATCACCTATATGTAAGCATTAAATCCACCTATTAGTCCAAAAATTTATCCTTGACTCATTTTATTGTAGGTAACAATGAGTAAATTTAGTGTTAAGAGAGCAACTTGAGGGATCTTTTAAACTATCCTCTTCAACTCAAACACCTATCTTATTTTTCATATTGATAGATCTATGTATGGGATTGAATACAAGTATACTAGGAGGTCTTATGAACTATCAAAACTCTATACAAGGAACCTCAAAATAGGGCATGTACCTTTGTTTTCACTTTTTAGGGACCAAAGGCTTGAATTCAGTCATTAAATTCCAAAAGGATTCTTCACCCTTATCTACCCTATCATCATACCAAATATACATTTAAGGTCACCTTAACATGTCAGGACTTATAAAAGAGTTAAAAATTAGTTCAAAACTCCCATACAGTCTTAGTCCTTTGTAGTGTCACATGTAGGTGACTATTTTCTTATATGTAGGTAGCAAAAGTAAGTATGGATAATGTGCATGTTTTTTACCATTCCCTATGTTATATCACTATCTCAAGTATTTCAAATAGATTATTTACATTATAGAGGACCTTATTCAAATCTAATACTTGCTTTCCAACATGTTTGGTCATATGAAGATGCCTACAGGTGTATGTGAGTTGCAAGTAGACAGTGAACATAAATGGAATCATGTATGAAGTATTTTTCCCTTTCGTGGTCACTTAACCTCTTAATCATGATATTTAGATGAAACATTAGGATATTTTAGGGCTTCAATCCAACTTTTAGACATCATTTTCAACATGAATCACTCTCTAGCACCTATATGTGGTTATCCATGGCTGACTGTAAGTGTATAGGCATCAATGACTACAAAACATGAACATGATTGTATAAATAGGATAAGAGGTGTAGAGGATATTTAAAAAATATAGATATCACTAACACAACCCCTTAGAACTACTGGCAAAGCATGAAACTCTAAAAATGATACAAGATTCCTCTCATTATCAAAAGAAGTGAGTTTACAAAATTGAGGTTATTAGTTCATCAAAACACCTTAGAATATGAAAAAAAAACAATGGGAGGTATGAGGGGACATATTCAACATAATCTTGAATCAATATTAGCAAGTGCATTATACAAAATCCTCCAAACTAAAGCAAAAAATATAGGGTGCATAGATTAACAAGTAGATTTGCATAGTTAACTTGTTAGAAATGGTTCATAAATCTCAGGGAACCATTAATCTTAAAAAAAAAATTAAAATGAATCTGACTAAGTTCATAATATGTCCCCAATATCATTTTTCCTAAAACCTCCTGTGTTGTCTATACCAAAAAAAACTTGTAAGTCACTTTTGCTTGGCAAAAAGGGTGAGTAGAGAGATGAAAAATTTTGAGAAAAAAATGACACTTATAGTTCAATTCAATCATGTACATGAGTATGGAGAATATTAATATTCACATTTCAACCTTTTCCAAGAGTCACACTTCCTAAGGAGGTTGTACAAGTGCTATTTTCATCTCTTTTCACTAGAAAACTACCTTTTCTTCTGCATACCCTACCATATTTTAGTTTTGTCAGTTACTTAAGATTTATAGGTATAAATGGGGCATGAAATCATGTTTTTATGCCTTCATATTTCCCAAGAAACTTGTACAAAGCATTAAATATGCCTTTTTGACCCCTAAAATAACCCAAAATGATAAATAGACAAAAACTAATTAACCAAGGCCAATATAACATCATTTGATATTAATTAACATATAATATACCCCATGACACTCATATTATACCCCCTATAGACTTGTAAAGTCAAGTTTTTACTATAAGTGCCCCAATTGGACTAAAAAGTCAAATTTGGTCAACAAATTGGTGACTCATAGGGGTAATATGTTTGTTATACTAACTAGACTAGTATCTTTAGCAATCCAATGGGATTAAGAGTCATCTAAGGTCCTAATAAAATAAGAAGGTCTTTGACCATGACCTTGAGCTTGACCAAGACAAGACAACTAATGACTACATCAACACAAAAAGCAAAGACACACATAACAAAGAGATCAAACACACACATGTGATCAAATCACTTAATAAAAACAAAAAACAACCTATTATATATAACTAAAAATGAACATACCTCCCCCATTGATCAAATGGAAATTTTGAATCATCACCTTCTTCATGAGATGGAACATGGTACAAAGCATGTTTCTCATTAGATTGGATGATTTGTGGATTAGACTTATTTCTTAGCACTTCAATTACCATGCTCTCAAGTAGACCAATTTCAAATAGGTCTATAATGTAGAAGTATTACTATTTCATCCAAATCAACTTTGTCATGTGAATCCTCAATTGTAGCTTCAAATGATGATTCAATAAATCATACCTTCTTGTCCTCCATAGTGTTTTCAACGAGATTGGGCCTCCTCTTAGCTACAACTTCTTATATCTCATCAAGGAGCTTTGTAAATTCTATCCAATCTTGATCATTATCCTCCATGAAAGATTCCTTATTCATCTTATCATGTGCTTGACTCTCAACTTAGCAAATCTCTTCTAGCTTTTGAAAGAGCTCCATTTGTAGTTATCAATCATCCTTGTTGATAAATTCTTGTATACTAGCATCACCAAGTAACTTCAATGATAATAGGTTCTTAAACAGCTGAAAGAGCTTCCTCTTTATGTTTGGTTGAATACTCAATATCAAGGTTAGACTCATCAAGAAGTTTATAATCAAGTGTGAAATATTTTGGATAAGGAGAAGCTTCACACAACCCATAAACTTCCTTACAAATAGACTTGAACTTCTACCATAAATCTTCTTCTTCATGGATTCCATCCTCAAGAACTATTTCCTCTATATTATCTCATGAAGCTTTCCTAGACTACCACTTCTTGAGGGATGAATTTAATTTCATTATTGATAGTACATTCCACTTCATGTTTGAGATGATCATCAACAACATTTTGATCAACTATAGAGTCTTCTTCAAGGGACATAAAATCCTCTATCTCTTTCTCTTTCATGATAATGCGAATACTAGGCATCTTGAAATCATGTGACCTAGCCCAATGAGGTTGCCAAGGAGGTAGTTTTTATTCATGCAAGAGTTCTCTTTCTTTATCAACTAGTTGATCCTCCTTAGGTTCCCATACCATATGTCCATCAAGGTAAAAAGTGATAGGCTAAAGACAAGATGAGATATTTGTTGGAGGTGGCACATAGAACTCAAAATCAGCTTGAGGGTGAAGTGTAGGGGATTCCTCATGGACACACATTCATTCAAATATAGATAAATTCACTACGATATTATCCTTTTTTTTGCCAAGGGAAGTTCCTGTGTTGATTTATTCCTCATAACCACTCATAAGAGCCTCTTGGTCATCTATGAATTGGATTTGTTCTTCTGTACTTTATTCTCTCAAGATAGGTTCCTCTTTGAGATGGAATGATGTGAAAGATTGTTAGATAGGCTCATGGGGTGAAGGAGTTGGAGATGGAGTATGGGATGAAAGATAAAGCTTATGAATGGATTTGGAAAAGAGGAAAACACTAGCGAGCTCATATGGACATGAATTATTGGGCTAATTAGGAGGAGTATCATCTACATGAGTATGAATTATATCTCACCAATGATAATTTTGTATACAATCCATGAAAACATTTGGTTTCTTATGACTAGACTCAAAGGAATTATCTTTAGACTGATAGATAGGTGTCTCTTGATAGGTTTTTTGGTGGTTATTCTCATAGGGTTGTCCAACAATATGGTGTCCATATGGAGAAGAAAATGAAGGACTATAGGACTACCATGGCTCATAGGATTGTTGAGGGATAAAATGTTGTTCATAGTAAGGCTAATTTTAGGATTGATACACTTCATGATAAGGCTGATTATATTCACACCAAGGTTCATAAAGAACTTTGTCATATTTATGGGTAATGGTACAATCTTGGAAGGTTTCACCAATTTGTAGAGGACACAACTCAAAACCAAAGTCAACCATGAAACTTTATTGAAATCAAGAACACAAATAAAAAATGTTAACATAAATATTCAAAGGATAATTTTGGATGCTTGACCAGCTTATATAACTTTGGAGTCACTATTGATGCTTTGATAGATGCCTCCAAAGGCTACTTATTGAGAGATAATCCAAAAAATATCTTAATTTCTTAGACCAAGATTCACACTAGGCATGCCAAAAAATATTATCACTTGGATTTTCACCCTTTGAAGAGATGTAAAATCTCTCATCATCCAAGTGTCACAATGGAATCACCTCTAGGCTTGTGGGAAGCCTAAGGAATGAGGTGAATCTCTAGATAGGGCTAGCTCCCTTGATGTACCACTTTGGATTGTAACTAATACTAAACTTAGGGGTTGAAAAGGGAGAAGGATAACTAAAATAAAACTAATATAAGGGAGGTGATACAAAAAATAATATTATGAAATCCAACCATATGCATATTAGACTTGAAATCAAACTATAAACTAAAAATATTATTCTCCAATCTTCATCTTCTCACATTAATGCTACATTTTGAGGTTATGGATGAATGTGCAAAGTTATTATGAATAAAAAATAGACCTATGAGGTAAATAATGAATATAATAACTCACTTAACCCATGAAAATCTACTAAAACACTTCATATGCCCTGCAAGAAGAGGCTGCAAATAAGTGAAAGAATGAAACAACATGCTAAGGAATCCATAGTTTTCACTAAGCAAGATTCATCATCCAATTAAACACACTAAAAAAAGTCATATAGGAGGTAAAATACAGTATTATTATTGATAAAAAGGTGTAAATTTGAGTATGTATTTGCCATACTTAGGTGGAGCATCCAATACAATGCCAAAATGGCTAGTTCTTATAGAACTAATGAGAGAGAGAGAGAAGAGATAAGTCAAAGGGTCATAAGGACACTTATCAAGCTGATAAAAGGAGTTAATTTTACATTTTTATATATTTTTGGATGAACCATGAAAGGTTAAGAGCTACAAGTGTCCATCCAAGTCACAAACTTCATGAAAAGTGGCAAGAAACTCCTCATTCTAGCTCAGAAATCTACCTTCATGATTCGGACCTATTTAAACATCCAATAACTAATTAGGATCAAGTAAAATGATTGGAATTAATGTTATGGGTCTAAATAAATTCCTCTACATTCATTATTTTTGATATTGGGCATATAGAATCACCTGGAAAGGAGGAATCATCATTTGTTATCTAGAAAACTACTCTTCCATGCACCTTGCACACTTGGCCTCAAAATTTGCATCAGTTTCTAATTAAAATACATAGGATGAATTTAGTGACACCTTAAAATACCCTCCATGTATTTATAATAACCAAATACACCTTAAAAATACATTCACTTTAGGTTTTCACACTTCTCCCTAGCTTATCCATTAGGTCAGTTTTGACTGGCTAAGTTGAAACACATGGTTTGGACACTTATAGATTTATTAATGGAATAAAATGTCCATATTGATTTATTTAAGGTCTTAATATTCCTACCAAAATTTATTACATATATTTATTCCTCATATGTCCTACACAACACAAAAAATAGTGAGAAAAACCCTATTTTATGCCCCATCCATACAATTCCATACAACTAGTTAGAATGTGATGGAGATTGAGTGAGTTATCTAAAATTTAACATAGGTTTCATGAGCAAAATATTCCATTTGATCAGCTATTCAACTTATTTTTTCCAAACTGGTCTTGGCTAAGGATTGGCAAGAGTTTTAGGCATGTTTAACCTCTTAAGGATCGTTTATAAAAACTAGACATCCAACCTACAAAAAAAATCCACAAATATGGCCTTCAAGACCCTTGATAAGCTCCCGTAACTTCTTTGGCACCCATTAAATTCCTCATGAAAGATATGAGCATTGAAATTTCTTCTATCGATCTTGTTTTCACCATTTTGAACAAGTCTGAGTGGTCTTAGGCCAAAATTAACTCTATTAAAGCCTCTATGTACTAAAATCTTTAATAATTCTATAATACCCTCATATATATGTTTTAATCCATTGATATGATTGTTCTTGTTTGGACATTAGGCATACCTCTGCCTAATAGGTTTGATTTCATTTTAAGGCTTAGACTAACCTTTGATGGTTTTCCTTGCTCTTTGATGGTTCATACACCTCTACTATGACTCTAAAAATATGATACAACAAGGTAGAAGTTATGCTTAGGTATAGAAGTGTGAGTGACCCTTCATTTGGGCACTAGGTTTGTAGTTTGCCTCTTGGCTTGCCTACAAATTTTGTATTTTGGAAATCCTTATTTAGTTTCAACCTTATGAAAGGTGTTCTCCACACTATCCTAAGTGTGTTTTAGCTTATCAAATCACCTTGAAATCCTTCAAGTAATCCATCTCATATCTTTTTTGAAAACTATAGGCTTCATGCATCTAGGGAAGGACCCCTTGTCTAAGACAAAATAGAGGGAACTTCCCCCTACTTATTAAAACAAATTACATATTTGAGAGGATTATATATGTCATATATATATTATTCACAAAAAAATAGATCTTGATTGGGTTAATAGACCCCTTAACTCATCTAAATTCCAAGACAAACCTCTTGGAGGAAGGACTGTGCAAGGTTTAACCACAAATGGATTGTGTTTGCTTGATTACATGCTTGTTTTCCACTATTAAAGGCTTCTATAGAAATTTATGGTCATGTTGAAGACACCTTAAGTCTATATATCACTTTAACTTTATAAGTATTCCCTTTCCATCTCTTTGGCATATTAACTTCTCATCTTCACCAAGATTGTACCCTGTTATGTGTTACTTTTAGATCTTTTTGAGAGGTCTTTGTAGGTTTTTTTTCTTATATTTATATCTCATGAAGCCACCATTTTTTTTTTATAATTGTGTTTAAGTTTCTCTAATCCCATTCAACATTTTGACCCTCCAATGAAACTCCCACATTCCTCTCTTAGTCAAAACTGTGTCTCAATCCTTGAATATAACCTTGCATTCTTTGAGCATAAGACAATATTTTTTTGTCATCATAGAGCCCTATAGGATCATAAACACTTGTTTGGACCTTATTTATATCACCTAAATACATAGGTATCAATCAGAACTCATTCCATAGTCTATTGTCTGTTGACTGAGACACCTTTGTCTATAGGTCCTATTGGGCTTCAATTGAGATAAATCATGATTATTATAGACATTAAATAAAACTCTCTAAGTCATGAAGTGTAGGTTTTAAATAGTATTCCTCTTTGAAGTTCTTAAGACATAATTAGGCATCAATTTAGGGTCACTAGTTAGACTGAGGTACATTGTCTTCTAGACCCTGTTGTACATTACTTTTGTTTCATGAAACTTTGATTATGGTGTTTGGAGACTCTCCATGGAACATTGAAGTCAAAAAACTAATTATTTATACCCTTTACTCACCTTAAATTCTCTAAGACACTACCAAAACAATAATGTTAGGTCACTGTCAATTGTGTTTGTTGTAGGTGGGTGTTTAAGGTCCTATGTATGGACTATCTTGTTTCCACTAATGAATGCAAAACATCTTCTATGTATGCCTTGATGCTCATCTTACCAAAGTTATTTTCCTTAGTGTAAAAAAACATTGTATCCCAAAATTAATCATTAAATGCACCTATTATCCAAAAAATTATCCTTGACTCATTTTACTATAGGTAACACTGAGGCAATTTAATGTTCAAAGAGCAACTTGAGGGATCTTCTAAACTATCCTCTTCAACTCAAACACCTATATTATTTTACATATTGATAGATATATGGATGGGATTGAAGACAAGTATAATTGGAGGTTTTAAAAACTAAAAAAACTCTGTATGATGAACCTCAAAATAGGGCATGTACCTTTATTTTCACTTTTTTAGGAACCAAAGGCTTAAACTCAGTCATTGAATGCCAAAAGGATTCTTCACCCTTTATCTTCCCTCTCATCATACCAAACATACATTTAAGGTACCCTTAACATGTCAAGACTTTTAAGAGTGTTCCAAATTATTTCAAAACTCCCATACATATACTCTCGATCCTCTGTAGTGTCACCTATAGGTGACTATTTTCTTATATGCAGGCAATGAAATCAAGAATGGACAATGTACATGTTTTTTACCATTCCCTAAGTTCTATACCTATCTAAAGTATTGAAAACAACTTTTTTACATTGTAGAGGACCTTATTCAATTCTAATACTTGCTTTCAAACATGTTTGGTCATATGTAGATGCCTACAAGTGTATTTTTGTTGCAAGTAGACAGTGAATAGAAATGGAATCATGTATGCATTGTTTTTCCCTTTCATGGTCACTTAATCTCTTAATCATGATATTGGGATGAAACATTAGGATATTTTATGTCTTCAATCCAACTTTAAAACTTCATTTTCAATGTGAATCACTCTCTCTAGCACCTGTATGTGGTTGTCCATGGATGATTGCAAGTGCATGGGCATCAATGACTACAAATCATGAACATGATTATAGAAAGAGGATAAGAGGTAAAAAATGGTGGTAAGAGGATATTGAAAACATATAAATAACACTAACATAACCCCTTAGAACTGCTAATAAATCATGAAACTCTAAAAATGGTGCAAGATGCCTATCATTCTCAAAAGAATCTAGTTTATAAAACTGAGGTTGTTATCTCATCAAAACACCTTATAACATGAAACAAATCATGGAAGGTATTATGGGACATATTAAAAATAATATAGAACCAATCTAATAAAGTAGATTGTATAGAATCCTCCAAACCAAGGCAAAACTTGTAGGGTACACAGATTAGTAGGTAGATTTGCACAATAAAATTGTTAGCAATGGTTCATAAAGCTTAAGGCACCATTACTCTTAAAATAGACATCAAAAGGAATATTACTGAGTGTATAGTTTTTCCTTAAGAACATTTTGTCTGAAATCTCCTGATCTATCTATACCAAGAAAAACATTGCAAGTCACTTTTGCTTGCCAAGAAGGGTGAGGAGAGAGATGAAAGGTTTTGAGAAATAAATTACACTTAAAATTAAGTTAAATAATTTATAAGAGTATGGTGAAGATTAAGAGTCACATTTAAACCTTTTCCAAGTGGCACACTTGCCAAGGAGGTTATATAAGTGCCATTTTCTTCTATTTTCATTAGAAAACTACCTTTTCTTCTACATAATCTGCCATATTTCAGTTTTTTTAGTTAATTAATACTTATAGGGACACATGGGGCATGAAATCATGTTTTTAAATGTTCAAATTTCCCAAGAAACTTATACAAAGCATTAAATGCACCTTTTTGCCCCTTAAAATGACCCAAAATGATAAATGGACATAAAAACTAATTGATTAAGGCCAATATAACATAATTTGAGATTAATTAACATGTAATATACCCCATGACACTCATATTATTCCCTTATAGACCTATAAAGTCATATTTTTACTATGGGTTCCCCAATTTGACTAAAAAGTCAAATTTGGTCAACAATAATACTATAAATGGTTGTTGTTTGTATATTAAAGTTTAATTGATATTTTTTAATCAATTTGGTTGTTTTTGATTAATGAGGACCAATTCTAATTTGTCCATGTGAATAATAGGGGTATTATAATTACTCATAATCATGTTTGTTCCCAATTAAATTACTTGTATTCTTATTTTGATTTATTTTCTTTGATACAGTATTGTAAGTTATGAGGCTCAAAATATTTTTAAAAATATTACTCTTCATTAATCGCCCTAATGTTGGTTTCTATATCAAACTGATAGATGGGGTGGTGTAGGGCCACAAATGGGGGATTACCAGGAATGAAATGATGCTTGTTTATTCATCCTGTATAGAATATTGGCAAAAACATTTGACTTATTTGAGGATTCACATATTGTTTTGATCAGTTGAAAAAAATATTGTTAATAATTTTATATGTATTATTTATAAACTCAATCAGATTAAAATACATTCATCTCATAAAAAAATAAAACTAGTATTTATAAACTCAATCAATGCAACTACTAGTTTTATTTTTTTATGAGATGAATGTATTTTACTCTAGTTGTACACCATGATTTTAGTATTGGGTTGCATATGCTTCTTATGAAGGGATAAATGATTTTTAAAATTGTTAATTTTATTAAATAACAATTCAATATTGTATATCATTTAGTGATGATATCCTTTTGGGATACACTATAAAAAAAAATGTAAGTGTATTGGAATTTAAGGAAGTTGCCAATGAAAATTATTTATTAGTATTGATATTTCCTTATGTAGTATAATGTAGTGATAGCATGACATTTTTCTATTGAATTTTTTAAACTAATCAAAATTTATAACATATAATTTTTATAAGTTGCAATGAATTTTAGTAGTGTGATAAATATTAATAGTTATGTCTCAATTGTTTCTTTTTTCAAAAATTTAGAGGGATATATGCTTAATTATTCACTTATTGTTCATTAAATTTTACTAATATATAAGCCTAAAGTCTTGATAGATTTGAGTATTGTTATATAATAGTTACAAGTTATTTTAGTCTATAGTAATAAAAAAAAGGTCGAAGTTTGTCAAGTATATTAGCATAGGAGTATGTTGAACATTAAAGGCCTTGATTAGATATTTTTATTTATCAAGTTAAGATGCATTAATTAAATTATAGGTTGATATTTTTAGAATATGGAAATGAAGTGAACTTTGTTTTGAATAATAATCATCCTTTTCATTTTATGATTTGGATAATAACTTCTATACAAGCATGGTGAGTGCATTTGGAACTTGTAAATTGGGTATAACATTCTCATTTGTCTTTATTGCACATAATAATGAATCTATTGTGATATTTTATTATTTTAAACTCATTAAGTCAAAATCTTATCAAATAACAAGGATACTAAGATTGTTATGTAAACCATCAATGGCATAATTATCAGATATATAGTTATAGATTAAGTTATTATACATATTATGTATAAATTAATTAAGAAGTGTGTGAACATAGATCATTTTTTACATTTATGAGAATGTTTACAACATAAGTATTTAATTATGATATTGATGATTCAATCAATAGTTAAACTAAATGCAATGAAGTATATTAAAGAATTCATAGGTTACTCTTATGCATAACTTAAGCATGGTTGTTGAAACATTTTGATAAATTGGCTTTCATTTATTAAACACAAGGCTCATTATTGTTTCAAAGTACCTTTGCCAAATGATAAGTATGAATATTTATAGATGATATCTATACCATGATCTACGGTATGGTTAAATTGTAACATGTATGAACTTATTTGATCATGATAGTGATGAGATGGCCACTTATGTGGTACTAATCATCATTGGTAAGAATTAGGAAGAGTTGTTTGAGTCTTGATTATTAGAAGAACATGTGGGGTACATTCAATTTATTAAACTATGTAATTGCAATGGAAAATTGAAATATAATACAAGGATTCATATACAAGTGATCATGGTCAAATGACCAACAAATGGATAATACTAGAATTTATGAATCTCACCTACACTAAAACATAGAATATTTTTAATATTAAAAAAGAATTTATAATGTATTGATTTTGATAATAATCCTAAAATAAACACTATTTTTTACATGAGTTTCATAGATTTTACTTAAGCAAACTTATTATGATGATTCTTTTGTTTTTAAATTTTCTTTTCTTGTATGGGTTGGTGATCTTATCTTAGTTAGCCTACAAGGTGGAGACTATTTTATACCAATAAAAAGTAATAAGGTATGAATAAAATTATTAAATGGTCCTATTTGGAAGACCATGGATATAATATCTAGTTAGGAGTGCATGATAGTACACTGATACACCCAAAACTAAACACTAATGGGTAAGAAAATATGAATAGTATCATTTAAGAAAATTAACAATAGCCAAATACCTTTGTTTGGTCTAACATGGTTATGTTCTTGACCACATTGGTGCTCATTCATTATATGTAAACATAAAGTTGTACCATAATTATGTTATCTTGGTATATGAAAAAAAAATGGGTTATTACACATCATAAAATCATGCAAATATACATATAATAAATTAAAAGGGGAAAAATGTGTTATCTACATAAGTTTATTTCTATTCTAGTATAAATAAAATATTTTTTCAAGGGCTCCTCTAAATATTTTTTTAAATATTTAATACTTATCCATTATAGAATGATTTCCACAATTAGATATAAACAACTTTGAGTGATATATTATTCACTAACTATAGTTACATGTAATTTTCATTTAATTTATTTATAGCAATTTTGGTACAATTATCCATATATTAAAACTATTTTACTAAAAAAAAATGCTTATAATTCAATACCATTTTATCCATAAATTTTAATCGTAATCTTGATTTACAGGAATACAAATTTTAAACCACACAAAGTCAAATATTTAATAGTTTTCATGTATTAAAAATATATAAATTAATATAAAAGGGAGCCATATTTACATTAATAATAAAAATTATAATAATGTCCATGAGAGGTCAAAATTTACCTATGGGATTGGATAACTATAATTTAAATTAAGGAATAGGGAGTGAAATTGTAACTCTAGCAAATCAAAAGATAAATAAATTAATAAGGGTATGCACATAGGGGTAAATTTCTAAAAAATTCATGTCCTTTAATGCTTCACATATCTCCTCATAAATATATAATATGTTACGAGATTGATGCCTACACAATATTGAATAAGAAACAATGTGAAAGGAATCAATCCTCCAAGTGTATGTCATTATGTAATAAATTTTTCTCACAAGATGTTGGTGAATATAAAAATGTAGAAATCATATTTTGGTATAATTAATGTATTTTTAATACTTTTATCATGATTTAATACATTTTGATAACTAGTGCACATTAGACTTTTGCTGGCACACTTTCCATTTACTTTGTACCTTGCATAACTTTTAATTATCATCATTTGTTCATGACCACCTTTATTTATTTATTTATTTATTTTTATTTATGATACTCATAATTACCCTTGCATTCACTCATTTATATTTGTTTCCTAATATTTTATCACATTAACCTAAATTAGAATAGTTTGGTAGTGGTTTGGTAAATGTTGGACCATCTTGATTCTTATCAATTCAATTGTATGTCCTTCCTTCCATTCCAACATGTTTTCATGTGCCATGAGCATAAGCTTTCCAACTTCCACATTATTGGCTTGCACATAAATAAGGTACTAATTTGAACTCTCTCTCTCTCTCTCTCTACACACACACACACACACACACACACAAGACTTATTGCTACATAATTTTACCAAAAGAGGGAAACATTCATTATTAAAATAAAATATATATCTCACTCTAGTTACATATATAATATAAATCATAGGGATAAGTAATGGGATTATCATATACATGGGACTAAATTTTGAAATAAATGAATGTTTATTTATAATCTTTAAAATAAAAAATGCCCTAATGTAGTAAGGCATTGACTAAGATATGCCTCTTAAATAAAACCCTATCTTTTTAATGTCTTAGTAAGATATTTTCGATGTGGATTGGAGATAAATCAGAGGATAAAGAATTTTAATATCTATGCACATAAATTTAAATTTATGAAAGAGGTTTTTGGACATCATCTATTGATGAAGAAACTAAAAATGTTTTAAAATTAATTAAATTTGCATACACACCATCAGAACATGACTATCATTATTGGGATAACTATCATTATTAGAGGATACCAATTATAATTTTATCAAACTAATGATGGTTTGATTATAGTTACTTCATTATAACTTAATATTATTATTATATATTATTGGGTCCCATCTTGGACCTTGTTTTTCTATCATTTACATGGTTTTCTAGATCCAAGTAAGTCTAAAAAATTGTATGTTCTTATAAATCCCCTTTTCAATTATTAATAATTTTAGGTGCTTCATTAATCTACCATTATTAGACTATATAGGTATTATTTATTATATTTTTATATATTTGGGTCATATTTTTATAATGTAGTTATCTAAATTTTGTGTGAGTCCATTTGCTAAAATATCTTTTACCCATTTTTCACAATTAGTCCACTTGTCTATATTGTTATATTATTTAGGTAGTTACTACCCCAAAGTACTCACACTTTGGAACTTTCGTGTGTGTGTGTATGTGTGTGTATACATATACTCATCTATTTTAGCTTTTTATAATAGTTTGGATGTGTTGGTTGAATATTTTGTCGATTAGTGTACTGATAAACAAAATAGGTTTGATCAGCCAAAGTAGGAAGATTGGTCATCCAAATGTGTAGGTTCACCACATCAAAAGGGGACTAATCTCTCCTCTCATCAAGGGGAGGTTCCCTATATATATATATATATATATATATATATATATATATATATATAGAAAATAATACTCAAAGGTAGGACAAACCATCCATCTCTCCTTTTTTAGAGATGATGCGTGCAAATCAAAGGAAAAAACTCAAGGGAAATGATAGAAATCACTCCTCTTATTTCATAAGTACTATTTAGAAAACCACAAGAATACTCTTGGTAGTAAAAGCAAAATGTAACCAAGGAAGTAGTAACCAAAAAATTGAGATGTAGCACAAAGTCTCCACCTGAATTGCCCAAGAGTGAGATACGAAGGACAATGAGGGCACAAAGTCATCCCAAGGTCCTTTACATAGAAACAAAAAGAAAACACACTAAAGGCAATTATGGGGGCACAAAGTCTCTCCACAGTTAACTTCAAAACACCTTCCTAACTACTTTCACTAATTCTACTTGTTGAATTAGTGGAACAAAAAATATATTAAGGAAAAAGACATAAGAACAGTTTCCCCAACAACAAAGATATCACAACACAAAGTCTAAAAAGTCACTTACTTTCTTATTCCAATAAAAAAATATGATCAACAATCTGAGCTCAAAGTCTCAGTAATGCCTTTCAATTTGGGCAGAGTTTCATTTCTGATTGTCAAAAAGAGATACATTTACAATAAAAGAGAGTCCCTTATATAGCCTCTTCAAGAAGGACTCAGGAATAGTAACACATCATGTTGCATTAAACTTTGTTAATAAGACATGATAGAATTTAGGGGCATCTACCCATTTGCTTTTCTCAATGTAGAGAAACAAGTCACGCTATTGAAAGTTTGCATCTTTCAATGTCCACCTGGCAATCTGATCCTTCTTCATCATTCCTCATTTTTTGGTTAATTTAATTAGGTCCTAGATTTAATTTGATGCTCTATTCCTTAGTCACTTCCTACTGGTCTTGGCCTTAAAACCTTTGAATGCCTTCAAGTCTGCACTTCACAAGGATCAACAGCTATTTCATTATCACAACTTTGACGTCCGTAGGCACGTCACTTTCCTTGGCAATTCCTTCAGCTTTATCATTTGAGCTTTCTCATAGGGAAACTACCCTTCAGGGCTTGGGAAGTGTCCTTTAATTTTGCATCTAAGAGTCCCCTACAAGGGCACCTGCCCTTCGGGGGTCCTTCGGTGGCATTTTCTCTTTGGCAGTCCTTCAGAGCTTTCTCACAAACATTTCCCATGGACATTTCCCACAGACAAAAAGTCCATGGATATTTTCTATGGACAAAAAGTCTGTGGATATTTCCTGCAGACAAAAATTCTACAAGAATTGTTCCATTTTGTTTCATTTGCCTTGGTCTTTGTGAATTCCTTCAGGCTTTCCTCCTGCAGCCTTTCGGAATTCCTTTAGACTTTTTATCTAAAGGATTTCCTTCAGACAAAAAGTTTGAAGGAATTATGCCTTTGTCTTTCAACTACCTTAAACAAAATTTTGAAAGAACTTACCTTTGTGGCTTCCTTAAAAATGACCCTTTTAAAGGGTACTTTTGTCGACCAAGTGCCCTCCGCAAGGGCACTTGTCCTTCGAGAGGCTCTCTTGAACTTTTGCATTGAACCACTCCTTTGAACCAAGCTTTGAACCAAGCCAATGAACCATTTGATTGAACCAAGAGCCATTGAATCATTTGATGAACCGACTGAGTGACCCGAAGCATTGAACCAAGCTTTAAACCAAGTTGATGAACCAAGTCGATGAACCCACTAAGTGAACCAAAGTGTTAAACCAACCATTGAACCAACTTTGGTTTAATGGTTCAATGGTTCATTCCCTTTGATTTAGCTAAGTCCTTTTAATCCTCGTTGAACTAAATGTGTTGAACTTGTTGAACCTTGAACCCGTTGAACCTTTGAACCAAAGTGGTTCAATGGTTCAACGGTTCAACGGTTCATTCCCTTAAACTTTGAAGCTTGACAAATGTGCTTAATTCTTGCTACTAATGTTAAACCTTGACATTGAACTCTTTTAGTTGAACCTGGTCATTGAACCAACTTTGAAATCACCTAAGATTTGAGAGCTTGCTCCTTTCCTATAGAGTCCATAGAAATCAACCTGTGAAGTCCATTAAACTTGGCCTACATAGTCCATAGATTTCTCTTCTTACAGAGTCCGTAAATTTTTGAGAAGCTTGAAAAATGAGGAATTTGAATGCCTAGGAAAAATTTCAAAAAGGGAAGAGATAATTTTGGTCTGAAGGACCAAAATAGTTCAAATATTGTCCCAAAAATGAGTGATATTTTTTGGGGGACAACAGTTGGCTCTAGTTGGGGAACTTCTATCAATTGTAAAAATAATTGAAGGGAGTAGAATCTAGAATCTCCAGTGTCTTCATGTGTACCATTGGGCTATGGAGTCATGCTACCCAAAAATGAAAGGAATCAAAAATCAAAACAAATAAAGCAAAAAAAAATTAAAAACTATACAAATATACATATATATAGATGTAATAATCTGATACTTCAAGAATTGAAGTGCTTTAGATGATGCTACCTGAGAGGTAGTGAAAATAGTGCGCCATCTTGGTAAACTAGTAGGAAACCATTTTTCCCCCAGAAATAGTGATGAGAGAATGAAGCTCTCCACCAAGAAACCAATTTTTTGTGTCTTCCTCTTGGTCTTTTCTTCTTCTTGCTCCATGACAAGATGTGGTCTTCAAACTGAAAACCATAACTCCTTGCTCTCCCTGCGAAGAGTTCCTTTTGCTGACTTTAGAATACAGTAGTATGGTCCACCACCATAGCTTGTTATTCTACTGGTCCAATCCAGCACATGCTTTGATTGTCAGCATCAAACTCCTAACAAACCATCAGTGCAGCATCTCCTTTGATGTGAAGGAGTTTGACCTCTTCACCCTGAGCAATTTTCAATCTAAGCAACAGAGATCCATATCCAATTATGGAAGAAATGCTACCATCAAATTCTAAGATCCAAGCATCATTAGAAGCTGATATTCTATCAGATTTCTGTTCATCAAAGATGGAAGATCCTTCTTGATTTGTACTGTGCCCTACTAATTTTTTTGATGCCTTGTTTGGATCAAATCTTGGATTGCCAGCTATAAGACTTTCATCCACTAAGACATGAGCATCCTTTATGGTCAAGAAGTAATTACCCCTACCTGAAGGCTCAAATAGAATTTAAGTAGTAGGGGCTAACATTTGGGTAACCACAATTTTTGCCTCAGATACGTCCACAATTGGTTTTCCACTAATGTTTAATTACTCAGGATTAGCTTGTAGGGATTCAAACTCAGTCATTTGAATTTTGGATTTCTTGACATGATCAATCATGTCAAATGACTAGAATGGACTTGGAAGAGAGGATGGGAGTTCATCCTTTTGGTTTTTAGGAGGGGGAGGATTGATCTGCAAATTTAAAGTAGAAGGTGCAGAGATGTTCGATGTACTTACTTCTTTGGCAATCACCGGGTCCTTTAACTGAAAAAGAAGAGGGGTTATCTACTTAGCAATTGGGGTTGCTCCTCTATCTTCTCTTTGTCAACCTGTTGGGCTGATTGGTTCTTAGACTTGGTGAATACTACATATGATCCTTCGACTACTTCACCTTCACTTATGGGTTCATCCTAGAAATTTAGGAAACCAATGTAGGAGTTGCTAGCTGATTTTTCTAGATCCTCCCTAAAGAGATCAGTGCCATTTTTCTTTCTCAAACTCAGGTTAGAAATAGGAAACATGTTATGTTTCTAGATATCCAACTACTGAGTTGGTTAAAAGTGTTTCAAGGGCAAGGTTCCTTTATAGGGGAGGAAGAAGATTTGGTTGCCCTTGACTTCTGGCAGCATTGCCTTGATATGGATGATTAGGGAATGTCCTCCTTGGTATATATTTATATAGAGGAGTATAAGACATACCTTGTGCCATTTGCCTTTTCAAGGCTAGCAATTCATTTTCTAACTTTTGTACCATTGGGTTAGTGGTGACTGTGTGTGAGTATTCATAAGATGATGAGGTTCTATTTCTGTTTGGATCTCTTCTTATCTTCCTTGCTAAGATGAGATCATCTTCTACCTTAGTGGCCAAAAGTTGAGCTACATCAAGATCTATATGACCAGCTCGTCTAAGTAGAAAACTCACTTTAGGGAGTTGTGAATTGATGAAGAAGCATTTGAGGTTCTGAGGTGTCCGCTGGGCAACCATGGGAATCTTGTGCCTCAGCTTGTCAAATCTAGCAATAAAATCCCTCATAGGCTCATAAGGCTCTTTATTCATCTGAGTGAGTTGGGCCAGCAAGGCATGTGCATCTTTTGTGGGCTTGAACCTTACGTCAAACTTGGCTTTAAGTGTATCCCAGTCAGTCACTGATCCAGCTTGCAGATGGTAAAACCAGTCTGTAGCAACACCTTGTAGTGTCTCCAAAAAAACCCTGACTACCATGTCTTCAAATTCCACCCCTATAACACCACAGGCTATGTTGAAGGCTGCAATGTGTTCATCAAGGTGAACTATCCCATCACCAAAAAATTTGGGGAAATTATTTCTTGAACTACATGGAAGTTTATGCAGAGGTGGAGTCAAGTTGAGTGGGCCAAAAGAGTTACCCTAGGGGCCTCAAACTGCCATGATTTAATCAAGAAAAATAGAGATAACAAATCTGGTCAGAGTGGCCAAATTACAAAACAAAAATGGAAAAGGACTAGCTCAGCTTTAGCTTGAGGCTTGAGGCTTCAAACTACGCACTCTTTCCCAGTAGCTCTGGTTTTGCAGACCAAACAAATAACGGATGTGGAGGAAAATGGTAAGGCTATAATGAATAATGGGTAAGACATGAAACGGAGTCGCCAGAGTCTATAATGGATAAGGGTTATAGTGATAATGGATAAGACACAAGTGATGTTTCAATCTAAAACCTAAGGTTCTAAATTACACAAAATTATGTATATCCCTAGCGGAGTCACTAAAAACTATTGGTTGAATATTTTGTCAATCAGCGTACTAATAAACAAAATAGGTCTGATCAGCCAAAGTAGGAAGATTGGTCATCCAAATGTGTAGGTTCACCACATCAAAAGGGGACT
>JARHVA010006071.1:440000-510000 GCA_037957365.1 Torreya grandis | reverse complement strand
AGACCTATATGGCGATTATAGTGAGGGATGAGAACATGATCCTAAGATAAGAGATAGGTATATTCAGGAGTGATGACCACATTAAACTAAATATTGAATTAGAGAGGTTAAGTATATTTCTCAAATAATAATCACTACCTACATGAGACTTTTCATTTCTTCTCAAATTCATACCTACAAGTTGAACTGAAATCTGTAGACTAGTCTAAGATAGAGAGAAATGCAAGCTTGGATAAGATTTGATGATGTTTGATTTTAGGTAATAAATGATCTAAAATTCCTTAAAAATAACCAAAATAATAAAAATACAATGTTAAAATATAATGATCACGTACATGAATCCTTCTAACCCTTCCCTAATTGCACCCACAGGTTGACAAAGTTAGACACTCCAGTTCTAGCTCACATGAGATGTAGTTTAGAAGGATTGGCTGAGGTATAAGGTGGATATTCATATTGAACACATCTTTATATTTGATTACATCACATATTATGTGATTTTTAGATGACATAAATAGATACTGAGTTAGGTTTTCAAATGTCATACTCAAGTAGTTAAGACCTTAGACATAGCCACAGTCCTAAAAGCTAGTGTTGAGAGTTTGAGGTGTTGAAAGCTCTATGAATGTGATCATGCATTCAATATTTATGAATATGGTCACCATGACCCAAAAAATATCTTCATGATACCCTTAAACTCATAGGAATAAGGGATATGCCCTCTATTTTATCCTAGATAGAGGAAACTACATGAATAAAATAGTCTGTAAACTTAGTATATAAAGGTTGTATGGATGAAATGAAGAGAAAGAGATCCTAGTGAGATGATATCAATAGTTTCATTTGATGTGAATAGAGGTAAATTAATACCTATAGTTAATGAAAACTTCAATATGTGGTCACATGTTTAAATACTCAGTCTAAGTCTTTAGACATAAAACTAGGCCTATACCCTAATGAATTTCAACTAAAAGCAAATTACTACATGACTTTTCTAAGACATAAGAGAGCCTTCATAGGAAGATATAAGATGTATTTTTTTAGATTTTGTAGAGATATCTGAATAGTAAGCATGCAGTAATGTCAAATTCCTATAGAGGTAGAATGAGAGCTCTAAAAACAAGAAAATTCCACAAAGGAAATGTTTGCATTAACCAACTTAGAAGAAGAAGAAAGTACATATAGGGTGAAATTACGTCACCAAAAAGGTAAAACCCTAATTCAAAATTAGAACCCACTTAAAGGTAAATGACCCCTAATGACTTAATTAAATAATCTAAGTAAGTTGAAAAGATGTGTAGGTAAAACCACTAGGTGGGAAAATGCCTACACTAACACCCACCCTAAAGCATAACTTAGGTGGGTAGAAGAATTGGGTCTCAAAAATAAGTCTTGATGAGGTAACCAAGCACAATGCTACTCACATAAACTAGGGTAAAGGATAAAAATTATAGGAACAAAACTCCTCCCCAAAAGAGAGAAAAGAAGAGAAGAGAACTAAAAAGCCCCACTAGGGTCTACAATTTACTGTAGCCACCTAGTGTTCCCCAAAGGAATACTCATAAGTGACTGTGAATTAGAATTAAATGTAGTGAAGATTAGTTCACCTTGAAATATTTAGTTTATCTACCAAGTACCTAACAGATCTTCAACCAAAGTGTAATTCCTATGAAAGGAATGATTCTCATACTATGATGTAGATGGGATAAATGCTCTATGCCAAGAAGGTGTATAAGAAGTAAAGGTGAAGAAGGTCTACAAAATACTTCATAACTATGGAATAGAATTCCTAATGTCTAATGTATCTTGGATTAGTAGACCATTTCCATATAATTTTAGAAGTAGACCAGAGGTAGGTGGATCAAGAACTAACTCTTGAATAT
This sequence comes from Torreya grandis, assembly GCA_037957365.1. NCBI lineage: Eukaryota > Viridiplantae > Streptophyta > Pinopsida > Cupressales > Taxaceae > Torreya > Torreya grandis. The sequence goes on along the minus strand of JARHVA010006071.1, from coordinate 508,117 downwards.
CTAGAAGGTGACAAGGAGATGGTGGAGGTGTGTCCACTTCACTATTGTATTCATATATAGAAGAAGAGTTATTAATATCAAAAAAATGATCAAGATTACAAATGTCAATAGGTATAGGTGAGTATGAATAATAATTTGAAGGAGAGTTAGAAACAAAGTGTGAGAAGCTATATAGTCAATTCTAATGATCGACCACTCTCACTACCAAAATAGTGTCACTGTACAACTCCCTGATGTACACTAAATCTAGAATGAATTCAACTCACATGTTTGGACCAAGGTGAGTGATCTGGTAGACTGATAGGAGATTATTTGAGATTGAGGTCACACTTAGAACATTATTGAATATTCCATCACTCACTTCAACAAACCCTCTCCCAAGATTTTTTTTAGAAGTGTTGTCACCCAATTGTATAGAGGACATGTCACATGGTTCCAAGGAACTGAACTCAATCTATGAAGAGTCCATGTGATGTGAAGCACCAATGTCAATGACCCATGTAGGAGGATTTGGAGGAAAAAGGATTTGGAGGAAAAAATGCAACTAAGGATTTGCCCTTTTATTTCCCCTTGTTATTTTATTTTACCTTTTCTTTGCCTTAGTGGATTCATGGGTTGATGAAGACAATCTGATAGAATATGGAACACCTATGTTGTTCTGAATAAGAAGGCTAGTAAGGTGCTCAATTTTATTTTCCAAACATTTACTCTCATCATGCTTACCTAAGAAATGCCCACATTTGATCCAATATTCCTTAGGCTTATGACTAGAAGAAGAGGTCTGATGGTTTGATTTAGAGGTGGAAATATTTTCATCCTTCTCATCATTTTTCTTGCTTTGATTTCTCTCTCTACTATTAGAATTTTATCTTTGTCAACAAATAGTGCATGAGATTTAGATGACTTCACTATGCCCATATATACCAACTTATCTTTCTCCTGAACTAGGTCAACAACAAAGGTATCTAAAGAAGGCATCTTCCATGTAGTGTCAAGATCACTCTTAATGACATGGAAAGTGGACACAAATACAAAAAAATTAGGACCTAATTTAGAGATTCTTGACATAACAAGTTGTAAGTCTGATGGTTTGATTTGGAGGTGGAAATATTTTCACCCTTCTCATCATTTTTATTTTTCTTCTTTATCTCTCTACTATTAGAAGTCTTATCTTTCTCAAAAAATAGTGCATGAGATTTAGATGACTTCACTATGTCCATCTGTATCAACTTATCTTGCTCTTGAATCATGTCGGTAATAAATGTATCTAAAGAAGCCATCTTCCATGTGGTGTCAAGATCACTCTTAGTGGCATAGACAGTGGGCACAAATACATAATATTTAGGACCTATTTTAGAGAGTATTGACATAACAAGTTGTTCATCTTTCTTATCAATTCCACATGATTTCAACTACAATATCAAATTTTTTAATTTGGTGAAGAAGTTATAAAGAGCGTTGAAGTCATATGGGCTCAATCTAATGAGCTCATTTTCTATCCATGTCCTCTCATCACATCCTACACCCCCAAAGATCTTGGTGAGTTGGGCCCATACTTCACTAAGCATTTTGGTAGATTCAATGTGAAAGAGTAGATCTAAGAAAATGGAAAGACATAGTAGTCCATAAACTTTGTCACAATGGTTAAACCATTTGATTTTTGTTCCAGCATCAGTAGGTTTAGTCTCAGTGCCAATTATAACTTAATGGTAACCCTTAGATTTCAAGATGATTTCCTTTCTAGGTTTCCATTCATGATAATTAAATGGTGTAAGTAGACTAATATAGAGTGAATCCATAATGCAGAAGTAAATATTGTTACAATAAGTAATTAAGAATGTAGAAAAATAAATAATGCATAACACAACATAGTACCCCCTTATAACTATCAGTAGTGACCCCCCCCTAAATGTGTTAAATACAAACATTCTCATATAGACATCAGATTCAACTAAAAATGCATCTTGAATAGTAGGTGCATAAGTACAAGGAATTAGAGGGATGCCAGATTCAATCGATAATGCATACAAGAGAGGGTACAATATGAATGAAGTGAGATTTAAGTCATTACACCACGAGGAAAGTGGATGTTATAAAAAACCAAAAAAAATACCACCAATGCGTAGAAATTTAAAAAGTATGCACTTTAAAAAAACAACACTCAAAATAGAGCTAATAATTAAAATTTATGGCACTTACAAGTTCTTACTTCTACACATTCTCGAGCCCTTTCCAAAAATGGAGTTTTTTTCCAGACTTGTGATACTAGACAACTGCTACTTAGGTTTTCAAGGGAGAATTACTTGCTTCTTGACAATTTCTACTTGGGTTTTGAGTGAGCATTATTTCTTTAGGTTTTCATGTGAGAATTAATTTCTTGGGGTTCTAGATAACTACTACTCAGGGTTTTGAGCAACTTCAACTTTAGGCTTTCAAACAATTGCAACTTTGAGATTTCAAATAATTGATACTTCAAGCTTTTAGACCTACTTTACTAAACAAGTAATTGCCCTTCACAAACTTGAGTTGGTATATAGTAGTGTAAACTAAGTTTTTGGACCTGATTTGCTGGAAAACATGAATTACAAGTAGTCAGGGGTCAAAAGTCTGATGACTTCTCCAAGTAAGTTGTTAGGTTTTGGAAATCTAATTACTTCTCTAAGTAAATTGTCAAGTTTTGGAAGTCTGATTACTAACTACTAATTACTTCCAAGTTTTTAGGGTTGTGAAGTCTAATTGCTTAAGTCATCATATTTTTAGGTTTTATAGGCTCTTCTACTCATCCATACAAACATATATAGTAAGAAGAAAAATTGATTTTTGGAAAATCCATGAAATTTTTCAAAAATATAAGAGAGACCCATTTTAGATATCAAAAAACCCACAAAAAATATGTAGGTGGATTTTCATCAATGTATTTTTGACATGAGTTTCAAGGTAGAGAAGAATCACACCTCTAGGGTCAAAATATGGCCATAAATTCATGAAATTTCTCAAAAATTTAAGAGAGACCCATTTGAGATCTCAAAAACCCCATAAGGAATATGCAACTAGATTTTAATATAAGGTCATTTGACATGATTTTTTAGGTAGAGAATAATCACACATCTAGGATAAAAAACATGATCATATAGAATATAAACTAATAATGGCGAATGTAGGAGGATCATGACAAAGGAGACAAATGCATGAGGCTATCAGGAAAGCTCTGGTACCATGTTAGAGTTGACCAAGATATCTAAATAGTGAGCATGTAGTAATGTCAAATACTTGTAGAGGCAGAATGAGAGCTCCAAAAACAAAAAAAAAATACAAAGTAAATGTTTGTATTAACCAACTTAGAAGAAGAAGAAAGTACATATAGGGTGAAATTAGGTCACAAAAAAGGTAAAACCCTAATTCATAATTATAACCCACTTAAAGGTAAATGAACCCTAAATACTTAATTAACTAACCTAAGTAAGCTAAAAATATGTGTAGGTAAAATCACTAGGTGGGAAAATGCCTACACTAACAAATTGGGATAACTAGTTTACAAGTAGTAACACAAATTGGTCATTTTTAGCCTAAGACCTTCTCAAACCCACCTAGAATACACTAAAAGATCTTGAAGGTCACTTTCCTTTTATTACATGTGTTTAGAGGGATTTTAGGGTGCCCTAAGGAGTTGTGAATAGTTTAATGGTGTTCCTATATTTATTTCATTGGAATTTTTTTGCGAGTTAGACATATGATTTTTTAAAAAATCATCACTAATAGTCCAAGACACTAAAACCCTCTCAAAACCCTATTTTAAACTTGATTGGAAATAAATGAATGGAATTGAATATAAAAGTGGTTAAATAATTGAGTAAGTTTTTTGAATTGGTTTTTGACTCTTCTAGGCTCCTCACCAACCATTTCTTCTATAGTATCTTCTATATAAATTGACCTAATATGGGGTTTTCTATAAGTTTTAAATAGTTCTACAGGTGTAGAAGGGAATTATTGAATAAGAATCATTGTAAGAGGTTATTAGAGAATTTATATAACACCTCATATCCATTTATCACATTTATGGAGCATGAGAAGACCTCTATTAGCTCATCCACGACACGTAATCCTAAACAAGATAGTGAGAATGAAATGATTGCCTAGTGTGAAAAGTGAGAAGTGTGATAATGAAACTTTGGAGGTATATTTGATATAAAAAAGGACAAATATGTCTTTAATAGGTGTCATAATACCTATGAAATTCATTTCCATGAGCAACTATAAGTCATTATGATGACAAGTGTGAAGATAAGTCTAGAAAGGCTAGTGAACAACCATAGACAATGAATGCCGAGTGGTGCAGATGAGTCCATCAGTTGAAAGGCATATGAAGGTTATTAAAACCTTGTTTACACTTTATCATGATAATGAAAATGTTTCAATCATCCTTATGATAATTTTAGATAGTTAATTGGACTCATCAACACAAGGCAGTTTGAAAGAAGAAGATCAAGAGTCTTTATGCCACATTGAAGGAGAATGGCATGTTTGTGATGGAAACTTGTCCAAGATGACCTTCATGGTATATTTTACACCTAATTACCTCAAATTTTAACTAGTTTCCACAACTTGACATATGGACTTGTGACTCTTCCACTTCTTTTCTTCTTTATCTTATCCTATGTTCTATAAATGCAACCCATTTTGGCAATTGTAAAGAGGACACACCTAGTATGGTGAAGCCCTACTCATTTGACATCTTATTTTATAATTTGAATAATGTTAATATATTGATTTATTATATATAAATATTCAATAAGTATCTCAATTGGTGTATTTTAATGACAATGGATGAACATTGTTTCTCCTTGGTTTCATTTTACCATTGTATACATTGTGTGAGTGGAATCTCTTCTAATAGGTCTCATGGAGTGAATTATTTGTTAAGGTGTATTTCAAGTATGAGAGGGACTAGTAGTGTCTATTATTAGACATTATTTTCACCCACCTCTATTTATGCATAGAAATTTACCTCTATGAGAAACACTTATACTAGAAGGTCATAGATTTGAGGTTAGTTTTAGTAGCTTTCTATCTTAGTGTATATGCAAGTGTGTTTGTGGACTAATATTTTGGTGTGTCACCTCATAATTATAGGTTTAAATTATATTACCTTCTTCCATTTTCACCCCTAATTAATTGGTCTAGTGTAGTGTGTGAGCTTAAGATATAAATCAAGGGAGATAACCATTTAACATAGAAGTCTACCTATGTTATAGGCAACCCACAGACCTAGAGGTAATCCCATGTTGTCCAAATATGGGAGTGGCTTGAAAAAATTATTCTAGGTTGAAATATTTGGCTACAATATTTTTGGCATGCCTGGTGGGACCAAGGTCTAAAAGAGTAGAAACATTATTGGCATGTTCTTCCTACTATTATCTTTTGGAGGCATTTAAGCAAACACCAATGGCAAGTCAGAGGTGCAATCATATATTTTTTAGTATCCCAGGAACCTATTTTAAAATATTTTTATAAATTTTTGTATTTCATTTGAATAATGAACCTAATATGGATGGATATGTTGATAACTTTTGCAACACATATCCCTATCAAAGTTGTTATTTAACATATGGTCAACCCATTCCTCCTCCATATAGTCATGAAATTATTGAAAAATCTTTTGATAAAAACTATGAATAAGATTTTAAAGGATATAAGTTTAATTAATTTGAAGAAGAGATCTAATATATTAAGATCCAAGTTCTTAAGAAATAGGTCAAAACTCTTAAGAGGCAGATTCTTGAAAGTATGCTTCCCCAACAGCCCTATCCATCCTACAACACAATTATAGAACCTCCTCAAGTTTAATACCAAAACTCCTTTTCATATACCCCTCATCCAAATACACATCAAGCCAAGTCATTTATATCACTCATACTTGAATCTTTATATTAGAAATATTGTTGAAGAAATAGGATCAAGAGTTTTATGTGATCCCTATTAATTTCATAGAGAGAATGAGAAAGTCTATCCAATTCCTGATGAACAAGTGGATATTGTTTGAAAAATAAGATATGTCATTAGTGAAGGATTGTATGGAATGAGATGTTACATAAAATGGTGGGTTGATATGCTTGCAAGGTGGGAAATCCAAGAAGTTGAGAGATAACTTGCAGTTGTTGAAAGGCCTCATGAAAGCTATGGAGGAAGCAAAAATTTGTTTGAAGAACAAGTATGTCTCTCCCATCCTAAAGTGTTTTCATATGTTCCATGTCAGTCCTATAATATTCCTTTTCATCATGAGGGTTAGTCAAATAAGTATTTTTTTAATGACAATTATAGGTTCAAACATTGAAAATAAGAAAACCAGTTGAAAAGAGGGAGTTTTTGAAGTTGTACAGATTACAAGACAAGTTTGGAATGTGTAGAAGCTTAAAAAGTTTCTATTGAATTCCAAAAAAGTCATATCCATGTTTACAGTTCCTTGATAAGTCCAAAAATGAATAAAACCATTTTTTATCTCTCCTCACTCTCTTGTGCAAATCAAAAAAGCCCACTAATTTTTTGTTGGTACAGACAGGTCAGGTAGAGTTGAAGGGAATGCATTAGGTGGATGAAATTAATCTCATTTTAATCTCATTCCATTGAATTAGTTTTCAAATTGGTGAACTAAGATTCATGAATCATCTTCAAGTCTACTAGGACCTCTTAATTAAATGTGCATTCCAAACACCTTTAGGTTTTATTATCTATTAGCATGATATGATGTTTCCAAATGGTGTAGGTGTACTTTCAAAGATTTATATTCATTTACATGATTTTTCCATCTCATTCAATACATGTGAACATGGATCCATAAGAAACATCACTTCATTATGATAGTAATGCATGACTACAATAGTCTATAGAGCATGTTTCCATAGTGGTAGTGTTTATATTCTAAATATGACTTTAGATAAAGGTAATGTACCTATGTTTCTCTTATTAAAACATGAAAGGTCATTTATCCATGAATATTTTGATTTTAAGGAACCTTAGGGTTGATTGAGATGGGATTCTCAAAATAGTAAGCAAAGACTAAGCATATCTTTAACATACATAATTAACTATAGTCACTTTTAGGCATGGAGGAGCCATTCAAACTAAAGACACAAGAGATGTTCAATTTCATGAATTGAAGAAGGTTCTCAAGTCATACAAGATTCATGGTGGTTATCCTAAAGATATCACATAGTCTACAGTTAGTTAGAGTTGGAAATATTACTAATGGGAAAAATTACCTTAACCTATCTTAATAAGGTTCTGTTCATATAATATGCCATGTCACAATGAAGTATCTTGAATTATAGATAAGTCTAATGGTTTCTATCTTGTATCCTAGACCTAAATTCCACATCTTGAAATGGGAGGATGATTGCTAAGTCAAGGAGACTAATGATCAAATGGTCTCAACATAGTCAAGTTGCTACTAAAAATACTCAGTGAAAATCACAGTGTCAAAATCCTAAATGATCCATTAGCATGTAACATAGACCTATATTACAATAATAGTGAGGGATGAGAACATGATCCCAAGATAAGAGATTGGTCTATTTAGGTGTGATGACCTCATTAAAATAAATATTGAAATATAGAGGTGAATTTTATTTCTCAAATAATAATCACTACCTATAGGAAACTTTTCATTTCTTCTCAAATGCATACCTACAAGTTAAACTAAAATTTGTAGACTAGTCTATGATAGAGAAAAATCCAAGCTTGGATAAGCATTGATGATTTTTTATTTTAGTAATAAATGATCTCAAATTATTTTAAAGGAAACAAAATCATGAAAGTATAATGTTTAGATAAAATAATCACCTACATGAATCCTTTCAGCCCTTCCCTAATTGCACCTACATGTTGACACAATCAGACAATCTAGTTCTAGCTCACATGAGATGTAATTTAGAAGGATTGGTAGAGGTACAAGGTAAATAGTCATATTGAACACATTATTATATTTGATGACATCACATATTATGTGATTCTTAGATAAAAATAATAGAGACTGAGTTAGGTTTTCGAATATCATACTCAAGTAGTTAAGACCTTCGATATAATCATAGTTATAAAAGTTAATGTTGAGAGTTTGAGGTGTTGAAATATCTATGAACGTGATAAAGAATTTAATATTTTTGGAGATGGTTACCATGACCTAAAAAATATTTTCATAATACCCTTATACTCATAATAATAGGGGATATTCCCTCTATTTTATCTTAGATATAGGGCACTCCACGAATAACACAGTTTGTAAACGTAGTATATAAAGGTTGAATGGATGAAGTAAAGAAAAAAATATCATGGTGTGATGATATATATAATTTTATTAGATGTGAATAGAGGTAAATTAATACTTACATTGAATGAAAACATCTACATGTGGTCACATGCTCAAATACTCAATCTAGTGTTAGGTTGTGGAGCTAAAAGCTTTACCAGGATGCAAACAGGAGAAGTTATGGAGGATGTAGAGTTGTAGAGAGTTGCAGAGCAAGTTGCAGGGAAACTAACATTGGTCTGATCAACTAACATCGGTCAGACGGTAGTGAAGAAGCAACCGATGTCGGTCACCAGTCGGCCGACATCGGTCAGGGAGTTGTCGGCGTCATCAGCCTTTGCGTGAACATGCAGTTTGCATGTTGATTCTGGAGAGTCTATTTTTGGACTATCAGTTTGCATGTTGAAGGCTAGTCTTAGTCTTGAGTTACGTGTCTAATTATTGTAATTAAGATAGTCTAATTATTGTAAGCATGAGATCTATATATGGATTCATGGGCTGTATTGTAAACTTGTAACTAGAGAGTAAGAGAGCAAATAAGCTCCTTCTGAGAGAGGAGAGCAATGGTGTGTTCCTCCTAGTGCCATAGTACTAAGGTGGGTGCTAGTTTGGAGAATCAGAAGGGTTCTTCATATTTTTATGATCTTGGTCAACAGGTGAGCATGGCTTCTTTTGGAGATCTACAATGGTGAGTAAGGTCTAGTGATTTATAGGTAGCAGCAGAGAGTGGGAGATCTACTTGGAGTATGATTGTGTGCTTGGTGTACTGGCAGCGTGTTACTGACTGGTTGGAGAGGTGAACATCAATTCTGTATTGGAGTTGATTTTTGGGACCGAGAGAGAGAGGGAAGAAGGTCTTGAGGTGTGGTAAGCCTTTGAGGTGGAAGAAGAAGTGGCATCTTCTTTATTGTATATTCTTCTGAGTGATTATTAATACAATTATGTATTGTCTCTCATATTCCTGTGTTGTTTCATATTTTTAGTTACTTATTGATTCTAGTTAAATTCTGTGTTTAGTTTCTAATACAAGAAGTAATCATATGTGCTCTATTCGTGGAGCAAGATCCTGACAAGTGGTATCAGAGCCTGGTTGTAGGTTTAAGAGCTGATACCATCAAGCGGTATTAGAGATTTTGGTTGGGTTGACTAATAGATGGTTCAAATCTGGTAGTGGTTTTTTGATTACAGGTCATTCTCAGGGGTTTTAGATTGAGTGGGAGTATAGCAATGGCAAAAGAAAGTAAGCTACAAATGGAGAAACTAAATAGCATGAATGGTTTGATTGATGGAAAGAAAGAGCAGGTAAAAGGAGATTGTTGGTTGGTAGAAGATCAGCGTGTAGAAGCATATGTTGTAGGTGATGTTGCACAAGATGTTCTAGATAAAGTAGAATCTTTGTTTACAGATTCTTTTGCCTCTTTCCATGCAGCCCAAAATAGAGCATCTTTTCATGGGTATGTCTTTGGAGACTTTGGAGAGATTTATTTAGGGGTTGGAGAGCCTTGTCAGATGATTGATGAAGGGGAAGTGAAGCTGAAATTGCAGACGGATAACACACTGGTGTTGAAGGAGGTCATGCAGGTACTAGTCTTGGAGGTGAGTCTAATTTCTTCAAGAAATTTGGGTGATGGTAGATGCACTGTAACTCTCACAATGGATACACTTGAATTAGATGGTGGTAAGAAAGTAGGTATCCTTTATCTATTTACTTATATTACTAATTCACCTTTTGTTACAGAGATGTGGCTTTGTAGGCTTGGTCACATATGTAGGAGGGGAATGCATGTTCTTAAGTGAAAGATAGATGTTTTTGACAAGATAAAGAAATGGAAAGCCTTGGTGTTCATGGAGGAGATGATGGACAAAGATCAGCGGAGTGTACTGAATTATTCTGAGTAGAGTTGTGTTGATTTGAACAGGGTTTTGATCCATGGAGAGCTTGCAGGTAAAAAGTTATCAGTCATAGGTGAACACAGGTACCGGCATCGATCATAAAGTAACTGACATCGGCAATAGGAAGACTGACATCGGTCATGAAGGAACTGGCATCGGTAGAAAGGATACCAGCATCGGCTAGGGAAACGACATCGGCAATCAGGGTCAGTGCAGGGAACAAACATCGGTCGGTTGCAGACTGGGAGATGGCCGAGATCGATCACTGGAATGGATGGTGGGTGGACAACAAGCTGTCAACAAGTCTCAAACACTCATATGGAGGTCAGCAAGGGTAATTGAATCTCATATTCATTGTTCACCTTCTTTATATTGCTTATTGATGGTCAAAAACCAAGAAGATGGAAGAAGCAATGCAGGTAGAATCTAGAAACAGTGGGAGCTTGGCATGGATGAGGAGTGTGAGTCCTTAAAGAAGAACCAAATAGGGGTTTATTGGTGGAGTTGTCAGCTGGAAGGAAGCACTAAGAGATGGATGGATTCCCAAGTTAAAGAAGAGAGTGGATGGATATGTGAGACAGAAGGCCAAGGTATATAGTCTTGAGGTAGCTGCAGGACAGTGGTACAGGTTTGACAGGTGGATGACTAAGCATGGCTTTAGTCAATGTTAGTGTAACTATTGTGTTTATCTTACTAGGTGGATGATGGTCACAACATTATCTTGTTACTGTATGTGGGTGATTTGCTAGCAGTTTTCTACATACAGGGTTTTACTGAGCTAAAGGTAAGGTTAGTTCAGAGGTATGCCATGGAGAATATAGAGCAGCAAAATTCTTTGGCATAAGAGACATGGAAGATCACAGGTTGATCTCCAGTAGGCACTGATGTGAAGACAGTGTTGGTGGGGTTCATGATGCAGGATGCAAAATCAGAAAGCACACCAAGGGCTGGACAGTTCAAGTTTAGCTTAGAACATGGTTCGAAATCACATGAGGTCTAGTGTAGACCTGAGTTTTCCCAAGCAGTGGGAGTTGTCAAAAAGTTTGGAGCCAATTCAGGGAAGGTGGATTCTCAAGTATCTGAGAGGGATCAGCAGCAGGGATACTTGTTATGTAGGGTCAAGGTCTTCACTACACTGAGTTATAGGTTTGGGTGTGGCAAGTTACTTGGATGACAGGTGTAGCATCACAAGTTTTGTGGTGGTTGGTCTTCAAGATTGATCTTGAAGAGGGATACAATCTAGGGAATGATTTAGATGGTATACAAGTATAGGTACAGGTGCAACTATTTATCTCCAAGTGGGAGATTGTTAGGTTATGGAGCTAAAAGCTTCACCAAGATGCAAACAAGAGAAGTTATGAAGGATGCAAAGTTGCAGAGAGTTGTAGAGTGAGTTGCAGGGAAACTAACATCGGTTTGATTAGCTGACATCGGTCAGACAGCAGTGAAGAAGCAATCGACGTTGGTCACCAGTCGGCCGACATCAGTCAGGGAGGTACCGGCGTCGGTAGCCTATGCGTGAACATGTAGTTTGCATGTTGATTTTAGAGTCTATTTTTGGACTATCAGTTTGCATGTTGAAGGCTAGTCTTAGTCTTGAGTTGCGTGTCTAATTATTGTAATTAAGATAGTCTAATTCTTGTAAGCATGAGATCTATATATGGACTCATGGGCTGTATTGTAAACTTGTAACTAGAGAGTAAGAGAGCAAATAAGCTCCTTCTGAGAGAGGAGAGCAATGGTGTGTTCCTCCTAGTGCCACAGTACCAAGGTGGGTGCTGGTTTGGAGAATTAGAAGGGTTCTTCATATTTGTATGATCTTGGTCAGTAGGTGAGCATGGCTTCTTTTGGAGATCTACAATGGTGATTAAGGTTTAGTGATTTACAGGTAGTAGCAGAGAGCGGGAGATCTACTTGGAGTATGGTTGTATGCTTGGTGTACTGGCAACGTGTTACTGGCTGGTTGGAGAGGTGAACATCAATTCTGTATTGGAGTTGATTGTTGGGACTGAGAGAGAGAGGGAAGAAGGTCTTGAGGTGTGGCAAGCCTTTGAGGTGGAAGAAGTGGCATCTTCTTTATTGTATATTCTTCTGAGTGATTATTAATACAATTGTGTATTGTCTCTCATATTCCTGTGTTGTTTCATATTTCTAGTTACTTATTGATTCTGGTTAAATTTCGTGTTTAGTTGCTAATACAAGAAGTAATCATATGTGCTCTATTGGTGGAGCAAGATCCTGACATCTAGGTCTTTAGACCTAAAACTAGGCCTATACCATAATGACTTCTAACTTCATTCAAATGACTACATGAAATTTTTAAGACATGAGAGATAATTAATGGGAAGATATAATATGGATTGGGATAACTATTTTTTAGGTAGTAACTCAAATTTGTCATTTTAGCCTAAAACTATCTCAGACCCACCTAGAATGCATTGCAAGAGTTTGAAGGTCACTTTCCTTGGATTACATTTGTACGAAGGGATTTAATGGTTCCCCAAGGAGTTGAGAATAGTTTAATGGGGTTCCTAGATTTATTTTCATGGAGTTTTTTAATGAGTTATACACATGTTATTTTTGAATCATCACCAATAGTCCAAGACACCTAAAATTCTCTCAAATCCCTATTTTAAACCTGATTGGAAAGAAATAAATGGAAGTGAATATAGAAGTAGTCAAATGACTAATGAAGTGTTTTTAATTTGTTTTTTACTCTTCCAATCTCCTCACCAACCATTTATTAAATACTATATTATGTATAAATTGACCCAATATGAGGGTTTCTATAAGTTTTGATTGGTTCTATAGGTGTAGAAGGGAATTTTTAAATAATAGTCATTATATAAGTATATTAGAGAGTTTTTATAACAACTCATATCCATTTGTCACATTTATTGAGCATGATAAGACCTCTATTAGCTCATCCACTACAAGCAATCCTAAATAAGATAGTGAGAATGAAATGACTACCTAGTGTTAAAATTAAGTGTGACAATGAAGCTTTAGAGGTCTATTAGATATACCAAAGGAGAAATATGTCTTAAATATGTGTCCTAATACCTATGAAATGCATTTACATGAGAAATTATAAGTCATTATGATGAAAAGTGTGAAGACAAGTCTAGAAAAGCTAGTGAATAGTCATAAATAGTGAATGACAAGTGGTACAGATGAGTCCACCAATTGAAAGGAATATGAAGGATGTAACAACCCTATTTCCACCTTCTCATGAGAATTAAAAGGTTTCAAGGATACCTATGGTATTTTAATATAATTAATTGGACTCATCAACGAAGGGTAGTTTTAAAGAAGAAGATGAAGAGTCTTTATGCCACCTTGAAGGAGAATGACATGTTTGTGATGGACACTTTTCCAAGATGACCTTCATGGTATATTTTACACCTAATTACCTCAATTTTTAATTTTTTCCACAACTTTAAACATGGACTTGTGACTCTTCCATTATCTTCTTCTTTCTCTTATCCTATGCTCTATAAATGCAAGCCATTTTGGCAATTGTAGAGAGGACACCCCTAGTATGGCAAAGCCCTGCTATTTTTTCACCTTGTTTTATCCTTTGAATGATGTTATTAATTTTATTTATTGTATACACATCTTTATAAAGTATCTCAAGTTGTGTATTTAAATGATAAGTGATGAAGTTTATTTCTCCTTGCTTTCATTTTACCCTTGTATGCATTGTGTGAGTAAAATCTCTTCTAACAGGTCTCATGGAGTGTATTATTTGTTAAGGTATATTTGAAGTCTGAGAGGGACTATTAGTTTATATTATTAGACATTATTTTCACCCAAATATATTTATTAATATAAATTTACCTCTATGAGAAATACTTATGATAGAAGGTCATAGAGTTGAGGTCAGTTTTAGTAGCTTTCTCTCTTAGTGTATATGAAAGTGTGTTTATGGAATAATATTTTTATGTATCACTTCATTAATATAGGTTTAAATTATATTAACTTATTCCCTTTTCACCCCCAATTGATTGGTCTAGTTTAGTGTGTGATATTAAGAGATAAATCAAGGGAGCTAACATTTTAACCTAAAAGTTTACCTCTGCTATAGGCAACCCACAAGCCTAGATGTAATCCCATGTTATATAAATATGGGAGAGGCTTGAACACCTTATATTTGGGTGAAATATTTGTATAAAATAGTTATAGCATGCCTAGTGGGACCAAGTTCTAAAAGAGTAGAAACATTGTTGGTGTGTTCTTCCTACAATTAGCTTTTGGAGGCATTCAAGCAAACACCAATGGCAACCTAGAGATGCAATCATATTTTTTTGAGAGCCTATATACCTATTAAAAAATAATTTGATCAATTTTTTTAGTTAATTTGACTAATGAACCTGATATGGATGGATATGTTGAGAAATTTTGCTACAAAAAACCCTATTAAAGTTGTTATTCAACATATAGTCAACCCATTCCTCTTACATATTGTGATAAAAAATATGAATTTGTTGAAGAATATTGTGATAAAAAATATGAATAAGGTTGTCAAGGAGATAAGTTTAATGTCCTTGAAGAAGATATCAAATCTCTTAAGATCCAAGTTCTTAAGAGAGAGGTCAAAACTCTTAAGAGGTAGATTCTTGAAAGTATTCTTCCCCAGTAGCCCTGTCCATCCTACAAAACACTTATACAACCTCCTCAAGTTCAATACAAAAAATCATTTTCCTATCCTCCTTAAAATACACATCAATTTAAGTCCTTATTATCACTCATGCCTAAATTTTTAGAGTCAGAAATATTGATGAAGAAATGGGATCAAGAGCTTTATGTGATCCCTATGAATTTCATAGAGAGAATGAGAAAGTCTATTTAATTCTCGATGAACAAGTGGAGATTGTTTGAAAAATAAGATAACTATGTCATTAGTGAATAATTTCATGAAATTATATGTTACATACAATTGTGTGTTGATAGGATTTCAAGGTGGGAAATCCAAGAAGTTGAGAGAGAACTTGTAGTTGTTAAAAGGCCTCATGAAAGCTATGGAGGAAGAGAAAATTTGTATGAAGAAAAATTATGTCTCTCCCTTCCTCAAGTGTTTCCCTATGTTCCATTTCAGTCATATAATATTCCTTATCCTTATGAGGAGTCCATTAAATATCCAAAATATCCTAGTAGCCTCAAGGTTCCAACTTAGAACTAAGAATTTGATGATAAGAATGAAAACCTTGTGCATGGTCAAACTACATTGCATTCTCTTCAAAAACCTACATCTACACCATCTTGGAGGTCCATAAAAGAGGGTTTTCATCATTAAAATGAATCCTTGGTTGAAAATATGGATTTTAAAGTTGTAGCTATGGAAATATTTCAAGAAGACAATTAAGATCACGAGGTAATTGGTTAAGAAAGTGACATGTCCATATCTTAGCAGAACATTCTCTTCCTCCAAGAGTTATTCCAAGTGTCTCTTTCCATACATACCCATTCATGAACCCTCCATTACACCTCCTAATCTCTATATAAACCAAGAACCAATTCACCACCCTCTCACCTCATCCTCTCTTTAAGGAGAATCCATCTTATGGGAGACAAGTAAGAAAGAACAAGTTTAATGTGAAATAGATGAAGAAGATGTTTCAGGTGATTATGTAGAAGAGCTCATCATAATGACTCCAATTGGTGAGAAAAATAAAAATTCAACATTATTGAGCCAAAAAGAGAAGATGTAAATGAAGTTTTATCTATTCACCAGGAGTTTGATCAAGGTATGTGGCAAACCTATCAAAATATGTTCAATGAGTATGAAGCTTTGAGAATCTAGTTCTTGAAAGAGAGCAAGAGGAGACTATTGAAGAAGAATTAAAATTTACTATTGAAAAACCATATCTTGAAGAACATCATTAAGAAATATATGATGACTATGGCATTCATGATAATGGATAAGAAGATCAGTTTGAAGAAGTTATATATTTTGAGGATAAAGAAAGCCAAGATAATTAGCTTTGGTAAATTGAGTTTATTAAAGAACATGAAGATATTTTTAATGTTGAAGGTAAAGATAATAAAAATAGAGGGAAAGATATCCTCATGGAGTAAAATGACCAATATTGGATTGAATACACAATTCTCCTTGATGAGCTTGACAAGCTTGCAGTTGGTAAGAAACCTGATCTCAATGAGAGTACCATGGAGATAAAGGAGATATGATTTATTGAATCATCGTTAGAAGTTGTAGTTGAGTCTCATGAAAATACTAAGGTTATTTAATTTATTGAAGAGTTCACATTCATAGGTGATCTATTTATAGCTACCCTGATTGCATTGAAGGTCATACCAAATAGGTTAGTAAATATAAAGAAAATGAAGACATCAAGGCCAATGCTTAAAGGGAGAATTGCCTCATGAAATAATATATATCATGGATAAAAATATGGTATAAATCTACCCTTTTATCCAAGAGGATAAAATTGTTTTAGGTTAGTTTTTACATAGCTTAGTTTGCTTAAGTATGGTGTGTGTTTTCCCTAAGTATTTTTAAGAACATAGGTGTGTATCTTTATATTAATTTGTCAATTTGTTTCCATATATTATATTTGGTGTGTTTTTGTGTCTGATCATAGGCTTATTAGTGTCAAAAGTGGTGAATAGGTGACTCCATTTCCCAAGGATAGTATAAGGTAACTAGTCTCTGTCATAATAGGCATGCTACCCCCTAGGAAATCATCAAAATGTTGACTAATTTGACCCACTGGTAAAATAAGTCAACTTCCCATGTAATTTAAAACTTCCATAGGCATCCCTCAATCCTAAAATGTTCATCATGATCATTGGTAAGGTCACAACTATGTTTCATCATCATCTCACTTGATAAATTATCCTTATGTCATCATAGGCTATATTTTGGGTCATTTAATGATATTGTTTGATTTTCTCAAGGGGAAAATTATGTCAAAGTGTTATTAAATGTAAAATATGTTAGGGTTAGTCAGATAAGTAGTTTTTTAACTAAAAATTATAGGTTCAATCATTGGAAACAAGAAAACTAGCTGAAAAGTAGGACTTTCTAAACTTGTACATACTCCTGGACAAGATTGACACATGTGAAAGATTTAGTAGTGTCTCTTTCACATGTGTAAAACTTGTCTTAGAGTATGTACAAGTTTAGAAAGTCCTACTTTTCAACTAGTTTTCTTGTTTCCAATGTTTAAACCTAGAATTGGTAATTAAAAAACTACTTATCTGACTAACCCTGACATATTTTACATTTAATAACACTTTGACATAATTTTCCCCTTGAGAAAACCAAACAATATCATTAAATGACCCAAAATATAGCCTATGATGACATAAGGATAATTTATCAAGTGAGATCAAGATGAAACATAGTTTTTGACCTTACTAATGACCATGATGAACATTTTAGGATTGAGGGATGCCTATGGAAGTTTTAAATTACATAGGGGGTTGACTTATTTTACCAGTGGGTCAAATTAGTCAACATTTTGATGATTTCCTAGGGGTAGCAAGCCTATTATGATAGAGACTAGTTACCTTATGCTATCCTTGGGAAATGGAGTCACCTATTCACCACTTTTGATCCCAAGATAAGAGATAGGTATACAAATTTATCAACTCTTATCGAAGATTACATTTATCTATATCTTATACTAATCTACAAATTTCAATTCAAATTGTAGGTATGCATTTAAGAAGAAATGAAAAGTTTCAATTCAACTACTCAATTGAGAATCCAAACTTTCCCTCAATGGATCTTGAGAAATAATCCTCCTCCCTATGGTTTTACTTGGTTTTTTTGATTGATCCAAAAATTCTAAAGATGGAAATTTTGATTCTTGTCTTTAAGGAGATAATGGTGCCTCCAATTCTTGTTCAATGTCTTTTCTTAAACTAGAGGATGATGGAATTTCTTGTTCAAAAATTGTGGGGAGAAATCTTCCCTTGGAATCTCATGGTCTACTCATAAATTAGGGAAAATTTATTTAATTGCTAAATGAATGATTTTTGCTCTTGTTGACACCTAATTAGAAAATTCTAACTAGTAGTTCCCTAGAAATGGTGCCAAAAATGTTGGGTGTCGTTATCCCCTTCATTTAATCAACTTTTTGTTGATGTCATATTTAACCAGGGCTGTGTTTGAAGCTATATGAAACAAGAGGAATCGTAACAATTTAGTAATTGAATGGGGGTATTTGTATATATTTTTTTGTTTTGGGGGGTTTTTATTGTCTTAAGGATTTCTTGGTTAAAACCTTATTGAAATCAAACTATGCAAATCTGCTGGAAATAAACACCCGTTGCAAAAATGAAATTAATTGCTAGAAATAAACACACGTTGCAAGATTGAAATTGATTGCTAGAAATAAACACATGTTACAGAAATGAAATTGATTGTTGGAAATAAACATACATTGTAGAAGTTAAAATGTAATCTAAAATGCCTACAAGAACAAATTTACAACAAATCTTAATTTTAAAGAGTTGGAAGCATTTATAAATTTAATAGAG
Organism: Torreya grandis; assembly: GCA_037957365.1. Lineage (NCBI taxonomy): Eukaryota > Viridiplantae > Streptophyta > Pinopsida > Cupressales > Taxaceae > Torreya > Torreya grandis. The sequence continues at coordinate 489,417 of JARHVA010006071.1, read as the reverse complement.
TTACTTATTTACTTTTGCTAATAGAAATATAAATATCGACAAAAATGAAGATCTTGGTCCTTTGGAGGAGTGAGCCCTTGCTCTGCCTAGAACAAGATTTGAAAAATTCAATTTGCTTTCAAAATAGGAATGGCTATTTCATTGATAAAAATGTTTTGTATTATAAATATACTAAGCTATCCTTTTTATTTCTATTCTTCTACTATCTTCTATCTTATTTCTCTCTTTTTTTCTTTCTATATCTATATAAGGTCTGTATATATAGTTGCTTTAATGGCTGTAACTATTTCATAGATATGATAGAATTAAATTGTGCCCAGAATAGATGTTGAATCAAGATGTGGCTGGATGTCCAGCTATGTGATAATTGTCTTGATTTTTCTAGTTCAAAAAATTAGGAATCTGTTCCTGATTTAATGGGATCGTTGATCTTTAACAGATCGCCAACCATTTGGAATAGATCCTCATCAGTTCCATATCTAGCCGTAATAGTTTTGGAACTTAACTGAAGGAGTACTAGAGCTAAATATAGAGTTCCAGAGCTAAGTCCAAAAATGCAACAACTTGAAATAGTATGGTGGAGTTCTGGAGCTGACTGTGATGGTTCTGGAATAGATTCTGTAGGTTTCAGAACTAACTATGATGGTTCTAGAACTGATTCTACAGATTCTAAAACTAATCTAAATTGAGTCCAATGCTTCCAAAAACATGTAATCCACTTCATATTTGTTCTTTAGCCTGATGATGACCTATTTTATTACAAAACTAGAATTTTCTAACACACTTGTTAGGAATTATAGGTCTTTTAAAATGTTAGAATCACAATCAACAAAAGATGGATAATCACATCCTAACTCATCTCAGATCAAAATAAAAGTTACAAAATGCAATCAAACTTAATAAAAAGAGAGAGTAAGATGAGGTCATTTATTATACATTTATTGGGCATATCCTAGCCTCATCATTTCCCCCATACTTACTTGTTTGTAAGTCCCTTTACAAACTTTATTCTTCAAATTCAGGATTGTATATCCTACATTCCATTTGATTGCTCAAATCAAATGGCTAAAACTGAATATCCTAATGCTTTAACTCAGAAGTACTATACCCTGCTCCTACTTCTACTTTTCTTTTCAATTCCTCAAACTGAGTGGGATGTTGAGGTTCTCTGTTTTGCCAAGGAGATATGGGGGTGAGAAGTAGAGGTGGCCTTGTCTGCATTCCTATCCATATGCTTAGGGAAGTTTCATTGATTTGGAGAATTATTGTGCATAAAGCTTTTTCCCTTTCTAAACTCCAAATCAAATTTGAAGGGGATATTACTTCCCTTCTTTTCAATGCCATTAGGAGAAATTCCCATCTTTTTAAACATGCATCATAGATATTATCAAAATTTACCCTTTCATAAGCAGTGAAGATATCCATGCTTTGCTGTAAATTGAAAAGATAAGGTCACTTAAATTTATCATTAAATACATGGGATTGGAAATATGTAGCAAAGGCGGATGGATTACCATAATGAATTCTCATATAGAGACCAGATGAACTAGCCTTTGACCAATGTTCTGACTCCCTTTCTTTCCATGCAATCTGATTTTGAAGAACATAGACAAATGCGTTAAGTTGGATTTCTTCTACATACAAATTGATCTTAAAACTTGTATTTATTTCTAGCATAAAATTGCAAAGGTAAAATTCACAAAGAAAGTTTTTCTATTCTATATTAGCAAAGGAGTAAGTAGCCAAGAAATCAACTTCATCATTTGTTTCATGTGGAAGGCCACATGCTATCCTTGCCAACTGCCAACGAATGAATTTTTCTTCTAAAAACATGCTATAAATAGGAGAAGGTCTTCTGCATGCAAGAAACTTCTCACTCATCATACAAACTATTTGTATTTTCATAAGACATTTATACTTATCATTTTCCTCCTTATAAAATTTGTCTTCCCATTCCTTCCTTGCTTTCTCTTCTTCCACCAGTTTGCCTTTCAAGTCTATATTAGATGTTTTGAGTTCACTGAGTTCTTTGCATGTGTCATCCCATAACTACTTGAGTGGTAAATAAGTCAATTCAGTTTGTGCAGAGATTGTTGACACAGAGGTCTATCTTGTACATTTTTCTCATTCTTTATTAGTTGCCTTTTAGCTTTTGCTAATTCCTCATTCTTGGCTGTGAGCTAGTTTGATAATTCTTCAAGGAGCATTTATTTCTATTCTAACTTGAGTTTGAGGAAATTCAATTCCTCATCCTTTTCCATGATAATGAGTTCTACTCTAGATAAAAATAGAGCCTATTTAATCTAAAGGTTTTGTTCTTTTTCTAAAAGTTCTTGGGGAGTTAAGCATTCCTCTTCCACCATAGGGGATTTCCCTTTCCTTCTACAGGATGCCCGTTCATCTTTTGCATGTGATGGTGATGCAATCTCACCCATTTCTTGGAAAATTGGCTCCTCAAATATTTCGTCTTATTTTTCCTTTTCTATTTGGCTTGGTCTAGGAGGAGTCATGGCCATGCTGCCCAAAATATCAGCAACTTTAGTTTCTAGCATTTCTTGTTCTTCCAGCTCCTCTAAACTTTCTTTAGACTTTTTATGGCATTTTCTTTCTTGAGGAACCTCAAAATATGTAGACATAGATCTCCTCTTAGAATGTCTTCTAGTTTTCACCTTTTGTTTAGGCCTAGGTGAACTGTCTTTGTCAGAGATAGGTACCAGTTCTTTTATAACCTCAGTAGAAGAAGAAATGACTTGAGAAGGTACAGTAGGGTCTGCAATTTTAACTTTTCTTACAGATTTTCTCCTTTTTGGTATTTTATCTTCCCCTAATCTTTTCTTTTCTTCACTAATGGTAGTAGTTTTCAAATAAACTGAAGGAGCATGAGGAGTTGCTATTGTTCTTCTGGGAATACCAAGTTTTTGTCCAAATTTGCTAAGAAACTTGTCCCACATTTCTTCCCCATTTTTCTTGGAAAGGAAATGGTGTTGGCATACCAAATGCACTAACCCATGATATATAATTGTTCCTACACCCCAAGAATACCTATGGGCCATGGTATGGATGCAGTCAAAAAGAAACCCTGGAAGGTTTACTATATATTTTAGTTTTTGGGCTCTATATCTAAGGTGCATAAGGATTTTTAGGACTTCTTTTCCTACTATATTATATTGTCCATCACATGTTAAATATTTAACTATCCAGAATGCTACTCTGTCAAAGGGTTTAGGTAAGCTGGCCCTCTTAACTCCTTTGATGATTTTCTTTGTATTATAAATATATTGGGGTTCAACTTCCCCTTCTTTCAATAGGGTTTCAGCCAAGTCTTTCAATATTCCTTTGATAAGCTTTGGGACATGCATTATAGGTATTCTAGATATCTCATTTACGATATTTATAGAAAAAGGAATGAAAACTTTCCTAACCTTTGTCCTTGTTTTCTCTAAATTAATAATAAATTCTCTTACCAGTTCATCATTGTATTTGGGAAATTTCCTCAAAAACTCCAGCCATCCTACTTGTTGAAAGATATTTGCTACTTCTTCATCTGTAAGGTGATGGGTATCATTGTATGGTTTTGACTTCTTTTTGATTCCCATAATTTGTTAGCTAAAATTGCTACTCGTATTGGTGGAACTGATGATTATAGCTATGAAACTAGCAGATTCAGTTGCTGGTTTGGTGAATTTAGTTATGGAATTACTGTACTCAACTATGAAACTACTATACTCAACTATGGAACTAGTGGATTTAGTTGATTCAATCATAAGAATGATTTTTTATGGTTATCCATCTACTCATTCCATCATTAATATCTTTCTCATGATTTTGCACATTTAACCATGATGTATAAAAGATGAATCATCATACTAATCTTTCTAAATCAAGTCTAATCACACATCCAAATGTTCATTTAACCTTTAACAAGTGAAAAACATAATTACCATCCTTGATGATGTAATCCCTTCGTCATGCAGACACATCATCCCTAAAAAATGGTTAAAAAATAATTAGAAAAATGTTATTTGAATTAGCCATTTATTTGAGAAGATCAATTGTCATCACTGATTTTCAATTGATCTCTAATTTTTTTTTCATTCTCTTCCTCTTTTTTTTTTTGGGTGGGAGGGGGGGAAGAGAATGCCATTTATTGGTTTTCAATCTCTTCCCTTTATTTAGGATCTCTTCATCTAATTATTTGATCATTTTGGAAGAATTGGGTTCTTCCATATGATCAAATTCTTTGCTTGCTTCAGTTTGCTTCAAGAATTCATCCTTAGAAGGAGGCTTCTTATAAATTTTTAGCCTGTGTCCATTGACCAAGAGTATTATTTTGCTGCCATCAATGGAAGTAACTAGATAGAACCATTGTCAAATATCTACTTGATCTAATAAGGTCCCAACCATCTAGTTCTTAATTTACCTTTGAATTGTTTGTACTTAGAATCAAACAATAATGCCTAGTCTCCTACTTTGAATTATCTTTATTTGATATGTGAATCATGCCATTGCTTCCTTTGACCTTGGATTATCTCTATCTGGTGAAGTGCTTCCATTCTGAATTCATCTAATTCATTGAGTTGAAGGATTCATTCCTTTTGAGCTATATCCAATTCAATTCCTACCTTAGCTGTTGTCTTCAATATTTTTAGTTCAAACTCAATAGGCAACAAGGGTTTTTTTCCATAGACTAACTCATATGGTGAAAACCCTGTTGTGGTTTTCTAAGTTGTATTGTACACCCAGACAACTTTAGGTAGTCTTTTTACCCAATCTCTTCTTTTAGCTTCAAATATTTTAGTGAGGATGTGTTCTAATTCTCTAATTTTTACTTTAACTTGTCCATTTGCTTGCGGGTGATAGGGAGATGACTTCTTATGAATGATATGATAATACATTGTGAAGGCTTGGATCATATTTGACATAAATTATGGTCCCTAGTCTGAAAATAAGCTTCTTGGTGCTCCAAACCTTACCATAATTCTTGCCAAAGGAATTCAACAATTGCTTCTTTAGTGGCATTTATTAAAACTTGCACTTCTACCCAGTTTGCTACATAATCAATACACACAAGAATATGCTCTTTTCCTTGTGAAGGAGGATTAAAAGGTCCAACAAAATCCAATCCCCATCTCTCAAATGGTTTAATCACTACTTGTGGTTGTAGAGGCATTTCATTGGTAATGGTTGGATATCACATCCTTTGACAAGGATCACACCGCCTGTTATATCTCTTCACATCTTTGTATAGAGATGACAAATAGTAACTAGTGCTAAGTATCTTATGACTTATTCTTTTCACTGAATAGTGTCCTCTACTTAGTTCATCATGATAAATTCTCTATTTTCCATTCTTTTAGAGATAATTACAAGAGGATACACCCACTGGCTATCTAAGATAGAGTAGATAAAACCTACTTGTAATAGTTTTTTAGTTTCTTGTTTGACTATATCCCTTAAGGCTAGATTAATCCTTCTCTGAGGTTGCCTAACTGATCTAATATTTTTAGTATAAATATGATGAGTGTAGATACTTGGATGAATTCCTTTCCCATCTCTATAGTCCCAAGAAAATGCTTTAGTATGATTCTTTAGAACATCAAATAGTTTGACTTCTTCATCATTCTTTGACTAGCTATTAATATTCAAAAAATTTCTTGGTTGAATCTCAACATGTTTGGTTCCAGGATATGATGAACTAATTAGTTGAAAGGGTTCCATTAAGGTGTTTAGTGGATAGGTATGTGGTAGCAATATATGATATGTAGCAACATCTCCAAAAGTTCCTAGAGGCAGAATGCTGGATAAAGGACAATATGAAGAGTTATGATACTTATCTTGTTGTAGGTCAAACTCCTCATTACTGCTATATTCCAAAAATTCTTCACCATCTCTTGATATCTATAAAGCTGATGCTTTAGATCTTTCCTCTCCCCAAGAGAAATCGTGTTCCCCTAGAGTGAAGTTATCTTCACTTGCAGAGAATTGGTATGGTTTTAGAACTAACTATGATGGTTCTGAAACTAGCTGTGATGATTTCAAAGCTAATTATGATGATTTCAGAACTAATCTTGACTGCTCCAATGATGATTGATGTTATTTTAATGAAGGATTAACCATATCATCTATTTCTTGTATATGATCCTGCAATGTTATCATAGCCAAAGAAGATAGATTTTACTCATTAATATCAAAATTATCAACCCATAATTTCACTTGATGATCAATAAAAGGTCATGCAAATGGATATAATGAAATTTTCTTAGAATTCTTACCATTTGAAATAGCCATATCACCTGACTTACAATCAATTAAGGTAGCAACTATAGCTAACCATGGTAACCCCAAAATAATGGGATAACTAAGTGTTTTACCTTTTGGCTATAATATAAGGAAGTCAACTAGATAATCCCATGATTCCACCAATACTGACACACCTTCAATAATTCCTTCTGGTTTTGCTACAGACCAATTTGCCATCTACAATATGGTATTAGTAGGTTGTATGCTTATTAATGGTAATGTTTTCAAAGTGTCCACTGTCATTACACTGATAGCCGTGCCCAAATTAATCAAAACATTATGTATATCCTTATTCCCTATATAAATAGAAATAACAAGGCTTCTAGGATCTCCATATTTAGGTAGTAAGAGTTTTCATGCTAATAAATCAACAAGTTTCCCATCTACCTGAATAGTCTTGGCGTACTGTTTCTTTCTTTCAAGTTTTTTAAAACATAATAATTCGATTAACTTGTTCAACTCTAGAATATCCTTAATTTATTGTAAAAATGGTATTTCAATATTCAATCTTCTTAGTTCTTGCACCAATTCAAATTTCTTAAGTTTTATGGTTTCTTTAAGTCTTTCTAGAAATGGAATCATAGTAAAACTTTTTTCTGGTTGCTTATCTTTTTCTTTGTCATCTTCCTTACGTGTAACTATGCTAGGGGTTTTACCTTCTTCTGTCATCTCAATGATTATAACAAGTGGACTGCTAACTATTTTGCCAAATTTGGTTTGAATGTTTTTACAAACCTTTGTATTTAAATCAACTAATTTTTCTAGTTCTATTTCATATACAAGAGTTGTTTATTTGTTTCTTGGGTTTGCTACTAGTTGTGCTGGCATTTGGGTTTGGACTATGTTTTAAATCTATGAATTTTGTGCTGGAGGTCCCATTATGGCTTGTTGGTTCTGATTTAGATATTTTTTTCCTTACGCATAATTTATAGGGCTCCATCTAGGTTGTGGCCAAGTATAAGGATTTCTGTGACTAGCCCAAGGTTGTTGATGTCCTTGAGTATTCCAAGATTGACTTGCCCAATCTTGAGGATGCCATGTGGGTTGAGGAGCCCAAGGTGGCTGTCCCTAACTTTTTTTTACTGTTTGAGCTTCCCATGGCATCATCTAGGGATTAGGAGCTAGTCTTGGCATAAACTGTCCTTGATTAGGTTGTCTCTGAACAAAATTTAATTCTTCTATGGTGGCTGATGTATTGGTTTGTTTGAGCTGATTTTTTATAAGTGAAAGAAGAGAACAAGCATGAGTATCATGTTCTTTAGATTCATAGACAAGACATACTTCAATTTTATCCAAAGGACATTCCCTTAATGCATGCTTCTTCCTGCATCTTGGTTAATATATGGCTAATGGTTCAAGCTGGGCATTTTCTTTAGCTTGCAATCCATCCATGGTGGAGGTTAATTGAACTAATATATCTATTTTAAATTTTTCCAATTCATCTATCAATTTGTTCATATCTAGATTCAAATTTTTAATCATTTTCTCTTTTCTAGGTCCACCCCTTGTTCTTGAATAGTTTCTATAAATTTCTATGATTTCATCCATTCTTAATTGAGCAATGTTTCCTCTACCAATTAAATCAAGGGTTTCTCTAAATTCATCATCTAGACCTTTGAGAAAAACTATTTTATTTAAATATTTTTAAAGTACAAATCCACATGTTTTACTCATAAAAAGGAATCTGTCTAAATAATCTTCTATATTTTTGTCTTCCTCCTATTTGATTTTGAAAACTTCTTCCTTTCAATTTCTTCCTCTATAATAATCTTGATATTTGTCTAAGAAGACAGTTTCCATTTGTTCCCAATTGGTAATAGAATTAGATGTTAATCCCATAAACCACCTCATTGTTGCATCCTTTAGGGTAGATGGAAACAACTTCAGTTTTTGATTATGTCTTGTAATCATAAGTCTGACATAGTACTTTAAACTTATAGAAATTGGTTAGGATCCTCAGATGACATTCCTCTAAATGTGGGCAAATGTGCAGGTAAATTTTTTTTCATAGTGGTTTCATCATCCTCGATATGAATAGGATAGGTAAAGGTTCTCTTAGGTTCTCTTCTAGCTTCTCATTCCATTTATCTAGTATTTTCTAATTCCTTATCCCAATCAATGTGGTATGTGGTCTGTTATGGAGATGGTGAAAAGTTAGGAGTAGGGGGTTGACTACTCAATTGAGAATCTAAACTTTTCCTCAATGGATCTTGAGAAATAATCCTTCTCCCTATGGTTTTACTTGGTTCTGGTGATTGATCCAAAAATTCTAAAGATGACAATTTTGCTTCTTGTCTTCAAGGAGATGATGGTACCTCCAATTCTTGTTCAATGTCTTTTCTTAAATTAGAGGATGATGGAATTTCTTGTTCAAAAATTTTGGGGAGAAATCTTCCCTTGGAATCTTGTGGTCTACTCATAAATTAGGGAAAATTTCTTTAATTACTAAATGAATGATTGTTGCTCTTGTTGACACCTAATTAGAAAATTCTAACTAGTAGTTTCCTAACAACGATGCCAAACATGTTAGGTGTCATTATCCCCTTCATTTAATCAACTTTCTATTGATGACATATTTAACCAGGGCTGTGTTTGAAGCTGTATACAACAAGAGGAATTGTAATGATTTAGTAATTGAATGGGGGTATTTGTATATTTTTTTTTGTTTTTGGGGGTTTTTAATGTCGTAAGGATTTCTTTGTTAAAATCTTATTGAAATCAAACTATGCAAATCTGCTAGAAATAAACACACGTTGCAGAAATGAAATTGATTGATGGAAATAAACACACATTGTAGGAATGAAACTAATTGCTAGAAATAAACACACATTATAGATATGAAATTGATTGTTGGAAACAAACATATATTGCAGAAGTGAAAAGTTAATCTAAAATGCCTCCAGGAACAAATTTACAAAATCTCAATTTTAAAGAGTTAGAAGCATTTATAAATTTAATAGAGTTACCTATTTACTTTTGCTAATAGAAATATAAATACTGACAAAAATGAAGATCCTAGTCCTTTGGAGGAGTGGGCAATTTCTCTGCCTAGAATAAGATTTGAACAATTCAATTTGCTTTCAAAATAGGAATGGCTATTTCATTGATAAAAATGTTTTGTATTAAAAATATACTAAGCTATCATTTTTATCTCTATTCTTCTACTATCTTCTATCTCATTTCTATCTATTTTTCTTTCTATATCTATATCAGGTCTGTATATATAGATGCTTTGATGGTTGTAACTATTTCATAGATACGATAGAACTGAATTGTGCCTAAAATAGATGCTAAATCAAGATGTGGCTAGATGTCTAGCTGTGTGATAATTGTCTTGATTCTGCTAGTTCAAAAAATTAGGAATCTATTCTTAATTTAATGAGATCATTGATCTTTGACAGATCGCTAGCCATTTAGAATAGATCCTCATCAGTTCCATATCTAGCCACAAAAGTTCTAGGACTTATCTGAAGGAGTACGAGAGATAAATATAGAGTTCTAGAGCTAAGTCCAAAAATGAGACAACTTGAAATAGTATGGTGGAGTTTTGGAGCTGAATGTGATGGTTCCAGAACAGATTCTATAGGTTTCAGAATTAACTGTGATGGTTTCATAACTGATTTTGTAGGTTTTGAAACTAATTTGAATTGAGTCCAATGCTTCCAAAAACATGTAATCCACTTCATATTTGTTCTTTAGCCTGATGATGACCTATTTTATTTCAAAACTAAAATTTTCCAACACACTTGTTAGGAATTACAAGTCTTTTAAAATGTTAGAATCACAATTAAAAAAAGATGGATAATCACATCCTAACTCATCTCAGATCAAAATAAAAGTTACAAAATGCAATCAAACTTAATAAAAAGAGAGTAAGATGAGGTCATTTATTATACATTTATTGGGCATATCCTAGCCTCATCATTTCCCCCATACTTACTTGTTTGTAAGTCCCTTTAAAAACTTCATTCTTCAAATTCAAGATTGTATATCCTACTTTCCATTTGATTGCTCAAATCAAATGGCTAAAACTAAATATCCTAATGCTTTGACTCAGAAGTACTATACCCTTCTCCTGCTTCTAATTTTCTTTTCCATTCCTCAAACTGAGTGGGATGTTGAGGTTTTCTATTTTGCCAAGGAGATATGGGGGTGAGAAGTAGAGGTGGCCTTGTCCACATTCCTATGCATATGCTTAGGGGAGTTTCATTGATTTGGGGAATTATTGTGCATAAAGCTTTTGCCCTTTCTAAACTTTAGATCAAATTTGAAGGGGATATTACTTCCCTTCTTTTCAATGCCATTGGGATAAATTCCCATCTTTTTAAACATGCATCATAAATATTATCAAAATTTGCCCTTTCATAAGCGGTGAAGACATCCATGTTTTGTTGTAAACTGAAAAGATAAGGTCCCTTGAATTTATCATTAAATGCATGGGATTGGAAATATGTAGCAAAGGCAGATGGATTACTATAATGAATTCTCATACAGAGGCTAAATGAACTAGCCTTTGACCAATGTTCTGACTCCCTTTCTTTCCATGCAATCTGATTTTGAAGAACATAGACAAATGCGTTAAGATAGCTTTCTCCTACATACAAATTGATCATAAAACCTGTATTTTTTTCTAGCATAAAATTATAGAGGTAAAATTCATAAAGAAGGTTTTTCTGTTATGTATTAGCAAAGGAGTAGGTGGCTGAGAAATCAGCTTCATCTTTTATTTCATGTGGAAGGCCACATGATATGCTTGCCACAGGTGAAAGTCTTTTGCATGCAAGTAGTTTCTCACTCATCATACAAACTATTTGTATTTTTACAAGACATTTATACTTATCATTTTCCTCCTTGTAAAATTTGTCATCCCATTCCTTCCTTGCTTTCTCTTTTTCCACCAGTTTGCCTTTCAAGTCTATATTGGATGTTTTGAGTTCACTGAGTTCTCTGCATGTGTCATCCCATAACTTCTTGAGTGGAAAATAAGTCAATTCAGTCTGAGTAGAGACTGTTGACACAGAGGTCTATCTTGAACATTTTTCCTCATTCTCTATTAGTTGCCTTTTAACTTTTACTAATTCCTCATTCTTGGTTGTGAGCTAGTTTGTTAATTTTGTAAGGAGCATTTCTTTCTATTCTAACTTGATTTTGAGGAAATTCAATTCCTCATCCTTTTCGTTGATAGTGAGTTCTACTCTAGATAAAATTAGAGCCTAGTTAATCTACTAGTTTTGTTCTTTTTTGAAAGTTCTTGGGGATTTAAGCATTCTTCTTCCACCATAGGGGATTTCCCTTTCCTTCTCCAGGATGCCTATTCTTCTTTTACATGTGATGGTGATGCAGTCTTACCCATTTCTTGGAAAACTGGCTCCTCAAATCTTTCATATTCTTTTACCTTTTTTGTTTGGCTTGGTCTAAGAGAAGTCATGGCCATGCTGCCCAAAATATCAGCAGCTTCAGTTTTTAGCCTTTCTTGTTCTTTCAGCTTCTCTGAACTTTATTTAGACTTTTTATGAAATTTTCTTTATTGAGGAATATCAAAATGTGTAGACATAGATCTCCTCTTAGAACATCTTCTAGTTTTCACCTCTTGTTCAGGCCTAGGTGAACTGTCATTGTCAGAGACAAGTACCAGTTCTTATATAGCCTCAGCAGAAGAAGAAATGACTTGAGAAGGTATAGTAGGGTCTACAATTTTAACTTTTCTTATAGATTTTCTCCTTTTTGGTATTTCCTCTTCCCTTAATCTTTTCTTTTCTTTAGCAATGGTAGTAGTTTTCAAATAAACTAAAGGAGTAGGAGGAGTTGCTATTTTTCTTCTCGAAATACCAGGTTTTTGTCCAAATTTTCCAAGAAACTTGTCCCACATTTCTTCCCCATTTTTCTTGGAAAGGAAATGGTGTTGGCATACCAAATACACTAACCCATGATGTCTAATTATTCCTAAACCCCAAGAATACCTATGGGCCATGGTATGGATGGAGTCAAAAAGAAACCCTAGAAGGTTTACTATATATTCTGGTTTTTTTGGCTCCATATCTAAGGTGTATAAGGATTTATAGGACTTCTTTTCCTACTATCCCATATTATCCATCACAGGGTAAATATTTAACTATCTAGAATGCTACTCTGTCAAAGGTTTTAGGCAAGCTGGCCCTCTTAACTCCTTTGATGATTTTCTTTGTATTATAAATATATTGGGGTTCAGCTTCCCCTTCTTTCAATAGGGTTTCAGCTAGGTCTTTCAATATTCCTTTGACAGGGTTTGGGACATGCATTATAGGTATTCCATACATCTCACTTATGATATTCACAGAAAAAGGAATGAAAACCTTCCTAACCTTTGTCTTTGTTTGCTCTACATTAATAACAAATTCTCTTACTAGTTCATCATTGTATTTGGGAAATTTCCTCATAAACTCTAGCCATCCTACCTATTGAAAGATATTTGCTACTTCATCTGTAAGGAGTTGGGTATCATTGTCTAGTTCTAACTTCTTTTTGATTCCCATGATTCGTTAGATGAAAATTGCTACTCGTATCAGTAGAACTGATGATTATAGCTATAGAAATAGCAAATTTGATTTTTGGTTTGGTGAATTTGGTTGCAAAAGAATTGTACTCAGCTATGGAACTATTGTACTCAGCTGTGAAACTAGCAGCTTTGGTTGCTTCAATCATAAGAATGATTTTTTATGGTTATCCATCCACTCATTCCATCATCAATATCCTTCTCATGATTTTGCACATTTAATCATGATGTATAATGGATGACTCATCATACTAATCTTTCTAAATCAAGTCTAATCACACATGCAAATGTTAATTTAACCTTTAACAAGTTAAAAATATAATTACTATCCTTGATGATGTAATCCCTCCATCATGCAGACACATCATCCCTAAAAAATGGCTAGAAAATAATTAGAAATTTTTTAATTTGAATTAGCCATTTATTTGAGAAGATCAACCGCCATCACTAATTTTCAATTGATCTCTATTTTTTTTTATTTTTTTTGGAAGAGAACATCATTTATTGGTTTTCATTCTCTTCCTCTTTTTTTGTTTTTTTGAGGGGGGAAGAGAATGCCATTTATTGGTTTTCATTCTCTTCACTTTATTCAGGATCTCTTCATCTGATTATTTGATCATTTTGGAAGAAGTGGGTTCTTCTATATGATCAAATTCTTTGCTTTCTTCAATTTGCTTCAAGAATTCATCCTTAGAAGGAGGCTTACTATAAATTTTTAGCCTGTGTCCACTAACCAAGAGTATTCTTCTACTGCCATCAATGGGAAGTAACTGGATAGAACCATTGTCAAATATCTACTTAATCTGATAAGGTCCCAACCATCTGGTTATTAATTTACCTTTGAATTATTGGTACTTAGAATCAAATAGCAATGCCCAGTCTTCTCCTTTGAATTGTCTTTCTTTGATATGTGAATCATGCCATTGCTTCCTTTGACCTTGAATTATCTCTATTTGGTGAAGTGCTTCCATTCTGAATTCATCTAATTCATTGAGTTGAAGGATTCACTCCTTTTGAGCTACATCAAATTCAATTCCCACCTTAGTTGATGTCCTCAATGTTTGTAGTTCAAAATCAATAGGCAACAAGGGTTTTTTTTCCATGGACTAACTCATATGGTGAAAACCCTGTTGTGGTTTTCCAAGTTGTATTGTAAGCCCAGACACTATTAGGTAGTCTTTTTACCCAATCTCTTCTTTCAGCTTTAACTATTTTAGTGATGATGTTTTCTAATTCTCTATTTGTTACTTCAACTTATCCATTTGCTTACGGGTGATAGGGAGATGACTTTTTATGATTGATCTTATAATACATTGTGAAGGCCTAGATCATATTAGACATAAATTGTGGTCCCTGGTCTAAAACTAAGCTTCTTGGTGCTCCAAACTTTACCATAATTATGTGCCAAAGGAAATCAACAATTGCTTCTTCAATGGCATTTGTTAAAACCTACACTTCTGCCATTTTGTTACATAATCAGTACACACAAGAATATGCTCTTTTTCTTGTGAAGGAGGATTAAAAGGTCCAACGAAATTCAATCCCCATCTCTCAAATGGTTTAATCACTAATTGTGGTTGCAAAGGCATTTTATTCGTAATGGTTGGCTGTCCCATCCTTTGACAAGGATCACACTGCCTAATATATCTCTTCACATCTTTGTACAGAGATGGCCAATAGTAACCAGTGCCAAGTATCTTATGAGCTGTTCTTTTCACTGAATAGTGTCCTCCACTTAGTTCATCATTGTTGGGTGAATATTTTGTCAACCAGCTAATTAGTGAGAAAAATAGGTCTCTTCAACCACAACAAAGGAGATTAGTCAGCCAAATGTGCAGGTTTACTACATCAGAGGTGGATAAATCTCTCCTCTCATCAAGGGGAGGTTCCCTAATAACTATGAGGAGTTATAAACTATATATATAAGCAGAAAGTAACACTTAGGGGTAGGACTACACCACCCATCTCTTTTTTTAGAGATAATGTTCAAAAACAAAGGAGAAATCTTGGGTGATGATACTGAAGGCACTTCTCTTCTTTCATAAGTGGTCTTGTAATAGAACACATGAGTTCTTTTAGATATTAATAAGTATTTGTTAACAAGGCATAGTAACTAGTAGGATGAAGTGTAACACAAAGTCTACACCTCAGCTACCCAAAGGGTGAAATATGAAGGATAATGTGGGCACAAAGTCATCTCAAGACCCTTTACATAGAAAGAAACTAAAAACACACACTGAAAATAATTAGCAACATCACAAAGTCTTTTAAAAATTGGTTTCAGGACACCTTCTTGATTACTTCCACCAGTTCTTCTTTTTAAATTAAATAAATAAAAATGCTCCTAAGAAATAGACATAATAAAAATTTCCTAAGATAACACAAGATATAACAGTGCAAAGTCTAAAAGTCACTTGCTTTCTCATTTAGATAAAGTAATATGATCAACAATCTGAGCTCAAAGTCTCAATAATCGCCTTTCAATTTGGGCAGAGTTTTGATTTTATCTTGGAAAATATCTCTTTTACATAATATAAGAGATTGCAATGTATACTAGCCAAGAAAGGCTTGGCACTTTTTCCTATGGGACAACCCACACTGCATTCAATGCCTTGAATGTGTTTTTAGTTTTATCTAGGGGGCATGTTGGGAATAGTGCATTGCCTTTACTATGGCATGCCCATTCATCTTATATGTCTCCTCCTTAGCATGAGTTGTCTAGTCCTTTTCTTGATGTCTACACAGTTGTCCATTTTGCCTTTACTTCATGGAAGAAAAATAGGCTTCATCCTTGATTTAGTGTGCTTAGATGACCAATTGATCAACTGTTTCACCTACTAGAAATAACTCCCTTGTAGATATTTCTAATCTTTTTGTATTTTTCTGTCTTCCCTGTAGCAATTTGAGCTCTCAGGCTCTCTCTTTAGCTAGTTACTTGGTTTACTTTTCAAGTTCTGTGTTATATTTGAATTTTAACAGATGTTCCCTTACCTTAAATTTGACATTTGTGAGGATGTCAATGGTTTTTGTTTGTTTGAACTATGTTGAAAAATGAACCTTTGAAATTGTGAAAGTTCATTGGTTTAATGGTTCAACAGTTCAGGCGATCTTTATTGGTTCTTTTATTCTCTAGTTGAACCATCGCTTTCTAGCTCTTTGGTTGAACCATCCCTTTGAACTGGTCTCTGGAACCTTCCATGTTCTTTTTTTTGCTTGGGGCTTGTCTTTGAACTATTGAACCTGTGAACCATTGAACTTTGAACTCTTTTGGTTCAAGGCTTAATGGTTCAATCCCTGTTCTTTGAAGTCTTCTTTTCATCTAAGTCTTTTTGAAGCTTTTCCTTCATCTTTATCAAGCCTTTGGAACACCTCAAAGGGAAGGTGTCCCTTTGGGCTTTGAGAAAGGTCCTTTTTGTGGGTGCCGAGAGTCCCCCGCAAGGGTACTTACCCTTCGAGGTCCTTCGAGCAGCCTTCAGGCTTTAATTCCTTCAGACAAAATATCTGAAAGAATTCCTTTAGATAATTTGTCTGAAGGAAATCTTTCCTTGGCTTTGCTTTGTCCACTTTTCTTCAAGCTTTTGCTTTCTCTTTCAGGTGAATTCCTTCAGACAAAAGTCTAAAGGAATTCCTTTGGATATTTTGTCTAAAATAATTCACTTTGTCTTTTGCCTTGTTCATTTTTTTGAAGGAATTCCAGCTTTTCTGCCCTGTTCATTTTTTTGAAGAAACTCTCTTTATCTACTTTTGCTCACTGCCCTCTACAAGGGCACTCAGCTTTGGTTTGCTGCCCTCTACAAGGGCACTTGGCCTTGGTTCACTACCCTCCACAAGGGCACTTGGCTTTTGGCTTTAGGGCAGCCCTTTGAAATGACTGATTGAACCAACTTTGGTTCAATGGTTCAACGATTCAATCTTACATTTGAAGCTTCTTTTCTTTTTAAGTCTTTTGACCGCTCGAACCAAATGCATTAAACCAACCACTTGTTGAACATTTGAATCGTTGATCCCATTGAAACTTTGAACCAAAATGGTTCAAGGTTCAATGGTTCAATGGTTCAAGACTTCTTCTTTTCATTAAGTGTTTTGAAATCGTTTAACCTTTGAACCTGTTAAACCTTTGAACCAAAATGGTTCAAGTTTAAATGGTTCAATGGTTCAATCCTTCCTTTGAAGCTTTCCAATGAAATTTTTTGATTGAACCAAGGTGTTGAACCAATCCTTAAAATTCCTAAGTGTTGGAAACTTGCTCCTTTTAAATAATTTTCCTGTTGAAGCCATTGAACCTGCTAGTCCCTTAACTAAAAAAGCTTGAAAAATGAAGAATTTGAATGCTCAAAACAAATTTTTGAGAAGGGAAGAGATAATTTTGGTATGCTAGATCAAAATAGTTCATATGTTGTCCCAAAAAATGAGAGGCAAATTTTGGGAACAACAGCTGGCTCCAGTTGGGGAACTTCCTTCAGTTTAAAACTTAGAACAGTTGAGGGGAGTAAAAACTAGAATCTCTAGTGCCTTTAGTATGCCATTGGGCTACGAAATCATGCTACCTAAAGAGAAAAAATGAAAATGAACAACACAAAATAGAAACAAAGACTATACAAATATACATATATACAGGTGAACTTATCTGATACTTCAAGAATTGAAGTGCTTCAGATACTACCCATTATGAGGTAGAGAAAAGGGCGTGCCATCTTGATATCTCAATAGGAAACTATTTTCAACATTGAGCTTATGAATAGTAAAAGGGCCCCTCCAAAGGGAGTTGAATTTCCCATGCATTCCCTTTGGTTCTCTTCTCTTGTCCCAAAACAGGACTTGATCTCCAATCTGGAAGTCATAGTTTTTTGCCTTCTGGTCAAAGAGCTTCTTCACCAGTTGATGCACAACAATTCAGTCCACCATCATAGTTTGCTGCTCATCCAAATCAATCAAGCACATGATCCTCTTATCAATGGAGCTTTCATATGTATGACCTTCGATTGCCTTAGCCAATTTCAATGCTGTCAATTCTAGGGTGATTGGTATCTCAACATTGAGACCATAAAGAAGTTGGAAGTGTGACATACCAATTGCCCTCTTTGGTGTAATTTTATTTGCCCATAAAGCATCAACCAATGCTTTATGCCATGTTCATTGGTTGTCATCTACCGGCTTCTTGATGATGGTCACTAGGTTCTTGTTGCTTGATTCAACTTGGCCATTCCCTTGCAAAAAATAATCAAAATAGTGGGAGAGTGTAATCCCATAATAAAAATAGAATTGGGTAATCTCCTGGGAAGTGAAATAAGCTATGTTGTCTATGACAATCTTAGTCAGGACCCCAAACCTAGAAATGATGTTCTCCTTGAGAAAATTACACACTACTTCTGAAGTAGCATGCTTGGTTAGGATAGCTTCCACCCACTTGGTGAAGTAATCTATGGCTATGAAGACATAATCATGTCCAACACTTGAAGATGGGTTTATATCACCAATGAAATTGATTCCCCATTACTGAAATGGCTCTTCTATCACCACTGGCTTGAGAGGCAGGGCAGCCAACTTGGGTCTTCTGACAAACTGCTGGCATAGTTCACATTTTCTTACCCATTTATATGCATCTTGAAATAGAGTAGGCTAATAATACCTAGCTCATAGAATTTTATGGGTAGTTACAAGAGCAAAAGAATGTCCTCTATAGGCTAGATTATGGAAGGACTTCAAAAGTTAGTTCTACTGCTCTTTATCCATGTAGCGAAGGAACACTCCATCAAGGTTCCTCTTATATAGGCTATTTTCCCAGAGGATAAAATTAGTAGCATTCAATTTAATAGTCCTCCTTTCTTTATGAGATAGGTGAGTAGGACACTCACCATAAGTAAAGAAATGAGCAATACCTGAATACCACTCATTCATAGTGGAGACAAAGAGGATTGTTGGCGTGTCTTCAATTTTTTCTTCTTCATGCTCTGCTTCTTTGGGTCTATTGTCAGTAATCAATTGGCATAGGCCCCTTCCTCGCACAAGTTTCATTGGTTTGATGACCAGATCAAACTCTTAGATTTTAGCAATCCAATTCCCTGTTTTGGTTCCAAACCCCTACTGAGTTAATATGGATTTGACTATGGTGTTAAGAACCAAGGCAGTAGTGTGTGAAATTAGGATGTAGAAGTGGAAATACTTCACTACCCTTACCACTGCATAAGCATGCTTCTCCATGTTTGAGTACTTCAGCTCATGAGCTTTGAGAGGATAACTCATTAAAGAAATAGGAGATTCTACACCTTCTTGGTTCAGTTGAACCAAAATTGCTAAAAATGTGTGCTCAGAAGCATAACTATACATGGTAAAATCCTTGGTATAATTTGGACAAACCAAGATTGGGGCATGGGCAATAACTGTCTTAATATCTTGGAATGCCAATTTGCCTTCTTCAATCCAGCTGAATGTGGCCTTTCCCTTCATCATGTTTACAATATGTCAAGTCTTCTCAGCAAACATGGGGATGAACCTTTGTAAGAAATTCACCTTTCCAAAGAAAGAGTAAACTATAGTCTTTCTTGTGGGCAAAGTAAGCTCTTGGATGGATTTGACTCTGTCTGAGTCAATCTATATACCTTCTCAGGATATAATGTGTCTGAGAAGTTTCCCCTCTGTTACTCCAAAAATAGACTTCTTGGGATTTAAATAAATGCCAGTCTAGCGGTAGCATTCCAGCACTTGTTACAAATGGTGCATATGGTCAGAGTGATGATTAAAAAAGACTATTAAATCATCCAAGTATACTATAATGAACTTACCCATTTCATCTTTGAAAGCAAGGTCTATTGCTCTTTAAATAGTGGCACTAGTATTTATCATGCCAAATAACATTCTTTGATAGGCAAAGGTTCCCTAAGGCATGGTGAAGGCAGAGTTATATTAGTTTGCTTCACCAACTTCAACTTGATTGTATCCTAAGAAGCCATCCAACATTGATAACATCTCTGAACTAGTCACTATTTGAAGGACTTGATCCATGATGGGCAGAGGATAGTTATCCTTTAAGGATGACTGATTTAAATTTTTGAAGTCCACACATAGGTGAATTTTGCCATTCTTTTTTCTCATAAGCACTATATTTTCAATCCATGTGGAATGATGGATGGGGAAAATTATCTTAGCATTCAGCATTTTTTGTATTTTAGATAGAATAGTACCTGATATCCTTGAATTGTACTGCTTGGAATTTTGCTTATATGGCACTTAATCACTTTTGAGAGGGATTTCATGGAAGATTTCTTCAAGCCTGAGTGACTTCAGATCATCATAGGAGTATGCTAGGATGTTCATGTATTGGCTGAGCAGATTAGTGAACTTGGACTTTTCTTCCTGAGTGCAACACTTCTCAATGTTCACCAACTTGGATTTTTCCTTGGTACCTAGATTTATTTGATCAAACTCTTGGGAGGAGCTTGAATCTGTTTACTACTATTTGATGAACCTATCATGCTTGTCAAACAACTTCTCAAGGGAAACCAATCCTTTATGAATTATGTTCCCTTTCAGCTGTAGGAATTATTCATATGTGCTTGAACTTGATTCAGGGGTTGGTTCAAGCTTCTAAAGCTCACTGCCTTCAAAGTGAAGCTGTTGAAAGCTATCTTTTTCCTCCAAGAAGGTAATAATTTGGTTGTCACTATTAAACACTTTCCAATGATTGGCATTGTCAGGTACACTTGGTCAATTCAATAGTGTACCTATTTCCCTTAAAATTAAGGTGAGGAACCAATAGAGTTACTGAAACAACTAGTGCATCAGCCCAGTCATTGAATTCCCTAGGTATGGCAGAGATGTTGAAAGCATCAAAGCTCTAAATTTGATCCTAGACTAGATTGCGGTAGTGGCACAATCTCTCATTTTTATTTTGATATAGGTTTTTCACCTAATAGACCACCAATTTAGCATCTCCTTTAGCATGAAGGAACTAGATGCCTTTGTCTCGAGTAGCCCTTAATCCAAGTAATAGGGATTCATACTCAGTTGTGTTATTGGTGTTACTGAACTACAACTTATATGATGAAGGAACAATATCTCCTTGAGGAGATATCAGCATAACCCCAGCTCTTAAACTGGTAGAGGAGCAACTGCCATTAAATTCTAGAATCCATACCTCATTAGACACTAATTTTTCCTTAGATTCTTCTTCATTTGGAGGAGGGGATTCTTCTACACTTGCACTGTGCTCCACCAATCCTTATGCTATTCCATCTAAAACAATTTTTAGGTTGTCACCTTCAGGAGCTCCATCATATGCCTCATGGACTTCCTCCATGGATAGAAAGTAGTTACACATGCTTGAAGACTCAAACATAATTTGAGCTTCAGGTGCTGATGTTTGAGCGACCACATATTTTGCTTCCTTTTCAAGGAGTAATTTCTTCATAACACCTTTGACTGGGATCTTTGCCTTAGATAGGTCCATGCTTAGTTTTCCTCTAATGTCCTTGTATAAATTTTTCCCAAGGAGGATGCCATATGATGCTACGACATCAGCCACTAGGATAGTCATCTTGATTCTTTTATCTGAGAATGCTGCAAATGCAAATTGGGCATCCTTGATTTGTCTCAGTAGTGGCACTTGCTTGTTTTTCATGGAGAAACATGTCATAAATGTCTTGGTTAGGGTGAGACCAGGAGATTCAGCCACTTTGGTAGGCATGACATTGTCTGAACCTCTAGAATCCATGATGCAGTTGTTCAATTGGTGTCCATTTATTAGAAGGGAGACATAAAATGGTTCAATCCTTCTGAGAGTAGTAGGAGGAGCAATGACAAGGTTATTCCTGGTGGATGTGTTCTTAGGAGAGTCATGAGTTACCTTCAGAATTGCTTCTCCTATAGGAATGTTTTAGTTCTTCACACATTGAACCAACTTATCTAATTGCTCAAGGTTAGATTGCAAAAATTCAAATTCAAACATTTAAATTTTGGTTTTCTTTATATGGTCAATTATGTCAAATGTTTGAAATGAATTAGGTACAAAGGATGGGAGTTCATCCTTTTGATTTCTAGGGGGGAAGGACTAGTATGTGAATTTAAAGTAGAAGGTGTAGGGATGTTTGATGTACTTAACTTTCTTGTAATCACCAGGTCCTTTAGCTGGAAAGGTAGAGTGGTTCCCCACTTAGCAATTGAAATTGTTGGTTGAGGCCGCTCCTCTAATTTTTCTTTATCAGCTTGCTGGACTAACTGATTCTTAGATCGAGTGAACACAATGTATGATCCCTCAGCTACTTTACCTTCACTTTTGGGTTCATCCTAATAATTTAGGAAACCAATGTTGGAGTCACCAATTGATTCATCTTGGTTTACTGTAAAGAGATCAACATCATTTTCTTGATCAAACTTAGGTTGGAAAGAGAAATCATGTTCTATTTCTAGATATTTAACTACTGAATTGGTTGGAGGTGCTTTAATGGCAAGGTTCCCTCATGGGGGAGGAAGATGATTTGTTTGCCCTTGACTTTTGGTAGCATTGCCTTGATATGACTAGTTTTGAAATGTCTTCCTTGCCATAACCTGATAAGGAAGAGTAGACATACCTTGGGCCATTTGTCTTTTCAAGGCTAGCAGTTCATTTCCTAGCTTTTACACCATTGGATCAGTGGTGGCTATAGGTGAGTATTCAGAAGATGAAGAGGATTTACCACTATTTGGATCTCTCCTTATCTTTCCTACCAAGATAAGGTCATCTTCTACCTTAATAGCCAAGTCTTGAGTAGTAACAAGGTCTATGTGACTAGTATGTCTCAGTAAAAAACTCACTTTAGGTAGCTATGAGTTGATGAAGAAGCATTTGAGGTTCTTAGGTGTTGGCTGAGTAATTGAAAGAATCTTGTTACTCAACTTGTCAAACTTGGCAATGAAGTCCCTCATATATTCATGAGGTTCTTTCTTCATTTGTGTAAGCTGAGCTAGCAAGGCATGTGCATCTTCTACAAGTTTGAACCTGGATTCAAATTTGGCTTTAAGAGTGTCCTAGTCAGTCACTAACCTGGCTTGTAGATGGTAGAACCAGTCCACAATAGTGCCTTGTAATGTTTCCACAAATAGCCTGACTATAACATCTTCAAATTCTATACCTATCACACCATAGGCTATGCTGAAAGCTACAATGTGTTCATCATGATGAACTCTCCCATCACCAAAGAATTTGTAGAAATTCTTTCTTGAACTACATGGAATTTCATGTAGAGGTGGAGTAAGATTGAGTGGGCCAAAAGAGTTTCCCTAGGGGCCTTGAATTGCCATGATTTGATTATGGAAAAGGGGGATAATAAATTTGGGTGGAGTATGTATAGGCAAAACTCTACTGATAGTAAAAAATGAAGCTCTACCTTGTGATGGTGTCCTGGTATGGGTAGGAGGAACACTCTTGAATCATTGAACTTGAATTTGGGGAGGGAACAAATTGAAATTACCCTACTACACCAACTCAAAAACATGATCCACAACACCTTGGTCCCTCTGGCTTTTAGTATAGTGTGGAGTTGCTAGATTGTAGAATAAAGATGAGAAAGAACTAGTCTTACTTTAGCTTGAAGCTTGAGGCTTCAAACTATGTTTTTTTCCCCAGCAGAGTCACCAAAAAGTTGTTGGGTGAATATTTTGTCAACCAGCTAACTCATGAGCAAAATAGGTCTCTTTAACCATAGCAAGGGAGATTGGTCAGCCAAATGTGTAGGTTTACTACATCAGAGGTGGACAAATCTCTTCTCTCATCAAGGGGAGGTTCCTTAATAACTATGAGGAGCTATAAACTATATATATAAGCAAAAAGTAACACTCACGGGTAGGACTACACCATTCATCTCTCTTTTTTTAGAGATGATGTTCACAAACAAAGAAGAAATCTTGGGTGATGATACTGAAGGCACTTCTCTTCTTTCAAAAGTGGTCTTGTAGTAGAATGTAGGAGTTCTTTTAAGTAGTGACAAGTATCTGATAACAAGATGCAGTAACTAGCAGGATGAAGTATAACACAAAGTCTACACCTCAGCGTCCCAAAGGGTGAAATATGAAGGATAATGGGGGCACAAAGTCATCCCAAGACCCTTTACATAGAAAGAAACTAAAAACATACATAAAAAATAATTGGCAACATCACAAAGTCTTTCAAAAATTGGTTTCAAGGCACCTTCTTGATTACTTTGACTAGTTCTGCTTGTTAAATTAAATAAATAAGAATGCTCCTAAGAAGCAGACATAAGAACAATTTACTAAGATAACATAAGATATAATAGTGTAAAGTCTGAAAGTCACTTGCTTTCTCATTTAGATAAAGTAATATGATCAACAATTTGAGTTCAAAGTCTCAGTAATCACCTTTCAATTTGGGCAGAGTTTTGCTTTTATCTTGGAAAAGATCTCCTTTGCATAATACAAGAGATTATAATGTATAGCAGCCAAGAAAGGCTTTGCACTTTTTCCTATGGGATGACCCATGCTACATTCAATGCCTTGAATGCATTTTCAGTTCTATCTAGTGGGCCATGTTGGGAATAGTGCATTGCCTTTACTATGGCATGCCCATTCATCTTATATGTCTCCTCCTTAGCATGAGTTGTCTAGTCCTTTTCCTAATTTCTGTGTAGCTGTTCATTTTGCCTTTACTTCATGGAAGAAAAATAGGCCACGTCCTTGATTTGGTGTGCTCAGATGACCAATTGATTGATTTTTTCACCTACTGGAAATAACTCCCTTGTAGATATTTATGATCTTTTTGTATTATTCTCTCTTCCTTGTAGCAATTTGAGCTCTCAGGCTCTCTCTTTAGCTGGTTGCTCAGTTTACTTTTCAAGTTCCATGCTATATTTGAATTTTAATAGATATTCCCTTACCTTAAATTTGACTTTCATGAGGATGTCAATGGTTGCTATTTGTTTGAACTATGTTGAACCATGAACCATTGAACCTATGAAAGTTCATCAGTTCAATGGTTCAATGGTTCAGGTGATCTTTATTGGTTCCTTTCTTCTCTAGTTGAACCATCAATTTCTAACTCTTTGGTTGAACCATCCCTTTGAACTGGTCTCTGGAACCTTCCATGTTCTTTATTTTGCTTGGGGCTTGTCTTTTAACCATTGAACCTGTGAACCATTGAACTTTGAACTCTTTTGGTTCAAGGTTCAATGGTTTAATCCTTGTTCTTTGAAGTCTCCTTTTCATCTATGTCTTTTTGAAGCTTTTCCTTCATCTTTATCAAGCCTTTGGAACACCCTGAAGGGAAGGTGTCCCTTCGGGCTTTAAGAAAGGTCCTTTTTGTGGGTGCTGAGAGCCCCTTGCAAGGGTACCTACCCTTCAAGGTCCTTTGGGTGGCCTTTGGGCTTCAATTCCTTCGAACAAAATGTCTGAAGTAAATCTTTCCTTGGATTTGCTTTTTCTACTTTTCTTCAAGCTTTTGCTTTCCCTTTTAGGTGAATTCCTTTGGACAAAAGTCTGAAGGAATTCCTTCGAACATTTTGTTTGAAATAATTCGCTTTGTCTTTTGCCTTGTTCATTTTTTTTTAAGGAATTCCAACTTTTCTACCTTGTTCATTTTTTTGAAGAAAATCTCTTTATCTACTTTTACTCACTGCCCTCTTCAAGGGCACTCGACTTTGGTTCACTGCCCTCTGCAAGGGCACTTGGCCTTAGTTCACTGCCCTCTGTAAGGGCACTTGGCTTTTGTATTTGGGGCAGCCCTTTGAACTGATCGATTGAACCAATTGATTGAACCAACTTTGGTTCAACGGTTCAACGATTCAATCTTGCATTTGAAGCCTCTTTTCTTCTAAGTATTTTGACTGTTCGAACCAAATGTGTTGAACTAACCACTCATTGAACCTTTGAACCAAAATGGTTCAAGGTTCAATTGTTTAATGGTTCAAGCCTTCTTCTTTTCGTTAAGTGTTTTGAAGTCATTGAACCTTGAAGTGGTTGAACTTGTTAAACTTTTACCGAAGTGCTTAGCTCTTTAAGCTTGCTGATGTCATTGAACCTTTGAACCTATTGAACCTTTGAACCAAAATGGTTCAAGGTTCAATTCTTCAATCCTTCTTTTGAAGCTTACCAATGAACATTTTTGATTGAACCAAGGCATTGAACTAATCCTAAAAATGCCTAAGTGTTGGAAAATTGCTCCTTTTAGAGAATTTGCCTATTGAAGCCATTGAACATGTTGAACCTACTAGTCGCTTAACTAAAAAATCTTGAAAAATGAGGAATTTGAATGCTCAAAACAAATTTTTGAGAAGGGAAGAGATAATTTTGGTCTGCAGGACCAAAATAGTTCATATGTTGTCCCAAAAAATGAGAGACAAATTTTGGGAACAAAAATCATGACATGCTTGGAGGATGTCAAAAATTTCATCTTCTCTTACACACCTGCATAAAACCAAATCAGGTCCACATTTAAATAGCATTCCATTTAACCATTTGAATTGTGCACTGGTTTTGGTTAATTTTTTTATTTGCTTTTTAGTGAAAGGAGGAAACTTACCTGTTGCAAGATAATTTGCCATGTCAGCAAACCATGGTGTGTTAGCTGAAATAACAAATAATTGTTCATCTAGAAAGTTATCCTTGACTAGATCTTGCTCCTCTATACTGGTTAATCTTGACAAGAAATCAGCTACCACATTAGATTTGCTTGGATTGTCGATAATGGTAATATCAAATTCTTTTAGAATTAATGACCATCTAATTATTCTACCTCCAACCACTGGTTTGTTCATTAAATATTTAATTACTGAGTGATCTGTATGTACAAATGTTTTGTACCCTATAATGTAATGTCTAAATTTATTGATTTCATAATCACAGCTAGAATTTTTTTTAGTGGTAGTGTAATTTCTTTCAGTGGGAGTGATATTTTTACTAAGATAGTAAATAACATACATTCTTCCTTCTTCATATTTTTGTCCTAAAATTGCACTAATTGAGGTATTTGAGAATCAATTTGGATGTGAAAAGGTTTCTCCCAGTTAGGTCCTTTCAATATTGGGGCAATTACTAATTTCTCTTTAGTTTCTTCAAAATCATGTTGACATTATTCATCCCAAAGAAATTCACAGTCCTTG
Source organism: Torreya grandis (assembly GCA_037957365.1). Classification (NCBI taxonomy): domain Eukaryota; kingdom Viridiplantae; phylum Streptophyta; class Pinopsida; order Cupressales; family Taxaceae; genus Torreya; species Torreya grandis. Next base: position 462,501 of record JARHVA010006071.1, on the reverse strand, counting down.
GTAAGCAATTTAAACATGGGGGCAAATTTTTTATTAAAATCCTTGATAAAACACCTATAGTATCTATCATGTCCTAAGAATGATTTGATATCTATAGGAGTTTGAGGAATAGACAAGTCTGAAATAATTTTGATTTGTTTTGGTCAACTTGAATTCCTCTTTTTGAAATATGGTGCCCTAATACAATCCCTTCATCAACCATCATCAAACATTTCTCATGACTAAAATACAAGTGATGTTGTTCACATCTTGTTAATACTTTGTCCAAATTTTTTAAGGCATCATCAAATGTATCTCCATACACAGTAAAGTCATCCATGTATACCTCCACACAGTCATTTGTTAGGTCTGCAAAATTGCTAATATAGCTCTTTGAAAGGTTGTTGGAGCATTACATAGTCCAAATGGCAATACCCTGTAAGCAAAGGTACCTCATGGATAAGTAAATGTAGTTTTGTCTTGATCCTTAGCAGCAATTCAGATTTGATTGTATCCACTAAATTCATCCAAGAAGGAAAAGTACTATTTACTTGAAAGGTTGTCTAAAACTTGATCTATGAATGGTAAGGGAAAATAATATCTCAGGGTGGCTTTGTTTAGTTCCCTATAGTCAACAAAAATTCTCCATTTTTCATTCTTTTTAGGGACAATTACAAGAGGAGACACCCACTGGCTATCTGAGATAGGGTAGATAAAACCTACTTGTAATAGTTTTTGAATTTCTTGTTTGACTATATCCCTTAAAGCTGGATTAATCCTTCTTTGAGGTTGCCTAACTGGTCTAATATTTTTAGTATAAATGTGATGAGTGCAGATACTTGGATGAATTCCTTTCACATATCTATAGTCCTAAGTAAATGCTTTAGTATGATTCTTCAAAACATCAAACAATTTGACTTTTTCATCATTATTTAACTAGCTACTTATATTCAAAAGATTTCTTGGTTAAATCTCAACATGTTTGGTTCCAGGATATGATGAACTGACTTGTTGAAAGGGTTCCATTAAGGTGTTTAGTGGACAAGCATGTGGTAACAATATATGATATGTAGTAACATCTTTGAAAGTTCTTAGAGGTAGAATGCTGGACAAAGGACAACATGAAGAGTTATGATACTTATCTTGTTGTAGGTCAAACTCCTCATTACTATTGTATTCCAATTTTTTTTCACCATATCTTGATATCTATAAAATTGATGCTATAGATCCTTCCTCTCCCCAAGAGAAATCACATTCCCCCAGAGTGAAGTTATCTTCACTTGCAAATAATTGGTATGGTTCCAGAACTAACTGTGATGGTTCTAAAACTAACTGTGATGATTCTAGAGCTAACTATGATGGTTCTAGAACTAATCCTGACTGCTCCAATGATGATTGATGTTCATTTAATGAAGGATTAACCATATAATCTATTTCTCATACATGATCCTACAATGTTATCATAGCCAAAGAAGATAGATTTTGCTCATTAATATCAGGATTATCAACCCATAATTTCACTTGATTATAAATAAAATGTCATGTAGATGGATATAATAAAATTTGCTTAGAATTCTTACCATTTGAAATAGTCATATCACCTAACCTGCAATCAATTAAGGCCGCAATTGTAGCTAACCATGGTCACCCCAAAATAATGGGATAACCAAGTGTTTTACCTTTTGGCTATAATATAAGGAAGTCAACTGGATATTCCCATGATTCCACCATTACTGCCACATTTTCAATAACTCATAGTTTTGCTATAGATTGATCTACCATCTGCAATATGGTATTAGTAGGGTGTATGCCTATTAATGGTAATGTTTTCAAAGTGTTCACTATCATTACATTGATAGCTATGCCTAAATCAATCAAAACATTATGTATATCTTTATTCCCTATAGAAACAGAAATAACAGGGCTTTTAGGATCTCCATATTTAGGTAGTAAGAGTTTCCCTACTAATAAATTAGTAAGTTTCCCATCTACATGAATAGTCCTGGGGTACTGTTTCTTTCTTCCAGGTTTTTTAAAACATAATACTTTGATTAACTTGTTCAACTCTGGAATATCCTTAATTGCTTGTAACAATGGTATTTCAATATTCAATCTTCTTAGTTCCTTCACCAATTCATATTCCTTAAGTTTTATGGTTTCTTTAAGTCTTTCTAGAAATGGAATCACAGTAAAACTTTTTTCTGGCTCCTTATCTTTTTCTTTGTCATCTTCCTTAGGTGTAACTATGCTAGGGGTTTTAGCTTTTTCTATCATCTTAGTGATTATAACAGGTGGACTACTAACTATTTTGTCAGATCTAGTTTGAATGTTTTTACAATCCATTGTATTTAAATCAACTGGTTTTTTTGGTTACGTTTCGTATATAGGATTTGTTTGTTTCTTTCTTGGGTTTGCTACTAGTTGTGATGGCATTTGGGTTTGGACTATGTTTTCAATCTATATATTTTGTGTTGGAGGTCCCATTATGGTTTATTAGTTATGATTTAGATATGTTTTTCCTTGCACATAATTGTTAGGGCTCCATCTAGGTTGTGGCTAAGTATAAAGATTTGCTTGACCAGCCCAAGGTTGCTGATGTCCTTGACTATTCTAAGATTGACTTGCCCAATCTTGAGGATGCCATGTGGGTTGAGGAGCCCAAGGTGGTTGTCCCCAACTTTTTGGTACTATTTGAGCTGCCCATGGCATCATCTAGGGATTAGAAGCTGGTCTTGGCATAAACTGTCCTTGATTAGGTTGTCTTTGAACAAAATTTAATTCTTCTATGGTGGTTGATGTATTGGTTTGTTTGAGCTGATTTTTTATAAGTGTAAGTAGAGAACAAGCATGAGTATCATATTCTTTAGATTCACAGATAAGACATACTTCCTTTTTATATAAAGGACATTCCCTTAGTGCATGCTTCTTCCTACATCTTGGACAATACATGGCTAATGGTTCAAGTGGGCATTTGCTTTAGCTTGCAATCCATCCATGGTGGAGGTTAATTGAACTAATATATCTATTTCAAAGTTTGCCAATTCATCCATCAATTTGTTCATATCTGGATTCAAATTTTTAATCATTTTCCTTTTTCTAAGTCCACCCCTTGTTCTTGAATAGTTTATACAAAATTTTATGATTTCATCCATTCTTAATTGAGCAATGTTTCCTCCACCAATTAGATCAAGGGTTTCTCTAGATTCGTCATCTAGACCTTTGAGAAAAATTATTTTATTTAAATCTTCTTGAAGTATAAATCCACATCTTTTACTCACAAAGAGGAATTTGTCCAAATAATCTTCCATATTTTCATCTTCTTCTTGTTTTATTTTGAAATTTTTTTCCTTTCGATTTCTTCCTCTACAATAATCTTGATATTTGTCTAGGAAGACAGTTTTCATTTATTCCCAATCAGTAATAGAATTAGATGTTAATCCCATAAACCACCTCATTGTTGCATCCTTTAGGGTAGATAAAAACAACTTCAATTTTTGATTATCTATCTTGTAATTAGAAGTCTGACATAGTACTTTAAACTCAAATAGAAACTGGTTAGGATCCTCAGATGACATTCCTCTAAATGTGGGCAAATGTGCAGGTGAAATGTTTTTCATAGTGGTTTCATCATCCTTGATATGAATAAGATAGGTAAAGATTCTCTTAGGTTCTCTTCTAGCTTCTCGTTCTATTTCTCTGGTATTTTCTATTTCCTTCTCTCAATTAGTGTGGTATGTGGTCTGTTTTGGACATGGTGAAAAGTCAGGAGTAAGGGTTTGACTACTCAATTGAGAATCCAAACTTTCCCTCAATGGATCTTGAGAAATAATCCTCCTCCCTATGGTTTTACTTGGTTCTAGTGACTAATCAAAAATTCTAAAGATGGCAATTTTGCTTCCTGTCTTGAAGGAGATAATGGTGTCTACAATTCTTGTTCAATGTCTTTTCTTAAACTAGAGGATGATGGAATTTCTTGTTCAAAAATTTTGGGGATAAATCTTCCCTTGGATCTCATGGTCTACGCATAAATTAGGGAAAATTTCTTTAATTACTAAATGAATGATTGTTTCTCTTGTTGACACCTAATTAGAAAATTCTAACTAGTAGTTCCCTGACAATGGTGCCAAAAATGTTGTGTGTCGTTATCCCCTTCATTTAATCAGGGTTGTGTTTGAAGTTGTATGCAATAAGAGGAATCGTAAAAATCTAGTAACTGAATGGGGGTATTTGTATTTTTTTGTTTTGGGGGGTTTTTAATGTCTTAAGGATTTCTTGGTTAAAACCTTATTGAAATCAAACTATGCAAATCTGCTAGAAATAAGCACACATTGCAAAAATGAAATTGATTGATGGAAATAAACACACATTGTAGGAATGAAATTGATTGCTAGAAATAAACACACATTGAAAAAATGAAATTGATTGCTGGAAACAAACATATGTTGTAGAAGTGAAAATTTAATCTAAATCGCCTGTAGGAACAAATTTACAACAAATCTTAATTTTAAAGTGTTGGAAGCATTTATAAATTTAACAGAGTTACCTATTTAATTTTGCTAATATAAATATAAATACCAACTAAAATGAAGATCCTGGTCCTTTAGAGGAGTGGGCCCTTGCTCTGCCTAGATCAAGTTTGAAAAATTTAATTTGTTTTCAAAACAAGAATGGTTATTTCATTGATAAAAATATTTTGTATTACAAATATACTATGCTATCATTTTTCTCTCTATTTTTCTACTATCTTCTATCTTATTTCTCTCTTGTTTTCTTTCTATATCTATATTAGGTTTGTATATATAGATGCTTTGATGGCTGTAACTATTTCATAGATACGATAGAACTGAATTGTGCTCGAAATAGATGTTGAATCAAGATGTGGCTAGATGTCCAGTTGTGTGATAATTGTCTTGATTCTACTAATTCAGAAAATTAGGAATCTGTTCTTGATTTAATGGGATCATTGATCTTTGATAGATCATCGACCGTTTGGAATAGATCCTCATTAGTTCCATATCTAGCTGAAAAAGTTTTGGGACTTATCTGAAGGAGTGCCAGAGATAAATTAGAGTTTCATAGTTAAGTCCAAAAATATGACAACTTGAAATAGTATGGTGGAGTTTCAGAGCTGACTGTGATGGTTCTAGAATAGATTCTGCAAGTTTTAGAACTAACTATGATGGTTTTATAACTAATTTTGTAGGTTCTAGAACTAATCTGAATTGATTCCAACGCTTCCAAAAACATGCAATCCACTTCATCTTTGTTCTTTAGCCTGATGATGACCTGTTTTATTGCAAAACTAGAATTTTCCAACACACTTGTTAGGAATTATAGGATTTTTAAAATGTTAGAATCACAATCAACAAAATATATTAATCACATCCTAACTCATCTCAGATCAAAATAAAAGTTACAAAATGCAATCAAACTTAATAAAAAGAGAGAGTAAGATGAGGTCATTTATTATACATTTATTGGGCATATCCTGGTCTCATCAATATTCATATTGAATACATCCTTATATTTTATGACATCACATATGATTATCATATGATAAAAATAGAGATCGAGTTAGGTTTTTAAATGTCATACTCAGGTAGTTAAGACCTTATACAGAGGCACTGTCCTAAAATCTAGTGTGGAGATTTTGAGGTGTTGAAAGATATATGAATGTGATAAATCATTGAATATTTGTGTATATGGTCACCATGACCCAAAAAATATTTTCATGATACCCTTAAACTCATAGGAATAGAGGATATTCCCTCTATTTTATCTTAGATAGAGGGCAATCCATGAATAACACAGTCTACAAACTTAATATATATATATATATATATATATATATATATATATATATATATATATATAAATATGGTGAATGGATGAAATGAAGAGAAAAAAATGTGGTGAGATGATATCTATAGTTTAATTGGATGTGAACAAAGGTGAATTAATACCTAAAATCAATGAAAAATTCTATAGGTGGTTATATATATACCTTAAACTCATAGGAATAGAGGATATTCCCTCTATTTTATCTTAGATAGAGGGCAATCCATGAATAACACAGTCAACAAAATTTATATATATATATATATATATATATATATATATATATATATATGGTGAATGGATGAAATGAAGAGAAAAAAATGTGGTGAGATGATATCTATAATTTAATTGGATGTGAACAAAGGTGAATTAATACCTACAATCAATGAAAAATTCTATAGTTAGTTATACATACACACACACACACACACACACACATATATACATATACATATACATGCATACATACATACATACATACATATATATATATATATATATATATATATGATGTGAATAAAGGTGAATTAATACCTACAATCAATGAAAAATTCTATAAGTGGTTATATATATATATATATATATATATATATATATATATATATATATATATATATATATATATGGTGAATGGATTAAATGAAGATAAAAAAAACATGGTGAGATGATATCTATAGTTTAATTGGATGTGAACAAAGGTGAATTAATACCTATAATCAATGAAAAATTCTATAGGTGGTCACATGTTCAAATACTTAGTCTAGGTCTTTAAGCCTAGAACTAGGCCTATACCCTAATGACTTCCAACTCAATTCAAATGACTCAATGAATTTTTTAAAACATGAGAGATACTTTATGGGAAGATATAATATGTATTAGGATCACTGGTTTTTAGGTAGTAACTCAAATTGGTCATTTTTAGCCGAAGAATATCTCAGTCCCACCTAGAATGCACAACAAGAGCTCGAAGGTCACTTTCCTTTTATTAAATATGTATGGAGGGATTAAATGGTTCCAAAAGGAGTTGGGAATAGTTTAAGGGTGTACCTATATTTATTTAAATGGATTTTTTTTGGGAGTTAGACATTTAGTTTTTATGAATAATCGCTATAAGTCCAAGACACCTAAAACCCTCTCAAAACCCTATATCAAACCCAATTCTAAAGAAATGAATGGGAGTGAATATAAAAGTGGTAAAATTATTGGAGAAGTGTTTTTAACCAGTTTGGTACTCTTCTAGGATCCTCACCAACCAATTCTTTCAGACTATCTTTTATATGGACTAACCTAATATGGGGTTTTCTACAAGTTTTGATTGGTTATATAGGTACATAAGGGAATTGTTAAATAAGAGTCATTATATAGGGCTATTAGAGAATTTTTATAACAAATAATATCAATTTATCACCTTGATTGATTATGATAAGACCTTTATTAGCTCATCCACTATAGGCAGTCCTAAACAAGATAATGAGAATGAAATGACTGCCTAGTGTGAAAAGTGAGACGTGTAATAATGAATATTTAGAGTTATATTTGATAGATTATAGGAAAAATATGTATTTAAAATGTTTCCTAACACTTATGAAACATGTTTCTATTAGCAACGATAAGTCATTCTCATGACAAGTGTGAAGATAAGTCTAGAAAGGCTAGTGAAAAGTCATAGACAGTGAATGACAAGTGGTGTAGACGAGTCCATTAGTTAAAATACATATAAAGGCTGTTAAAACCTCATTTCCACATTCTCATGACAATACAAAGGTTTCAAGTATCCCTATGGTAGTTTTAGATAGTCAATTGGACTCATCACTAAAGAGTAGTTTCAAAGAAGAAGATGAAGAGTCTTTACACCACCTTGAGGGAAAATGACATGTTTGTGATGTACACTTGTCCAAGATAAACTTAATGGTCTAGTTTTCTCCTCATTACCTTAATTTTTAATTTGTTTCCAAATCTTGATATATGTACTTGTGACTCTTCCACTTCTCTTCTTCTCTCTCTTCTCATATGCTCTAGAAATCTAAGCCATTTTGGCAATTGTAGAGAGGACACACCTAGTATGGTGAAGCCCTACTAGTTTGGCACATTATTTTGTCCTTTTAATAAATTTATAAAGTTTATTTATTATATACACATATTTCCTAAGTATATTAAGTGGTGTATTTGAATGTCAAGTGATGAAGATTATTTTTCCTTGATTTTATTCTACCCTTATGTATTATGTGAGTGACATCTCTTCTAACATGTCTCATGGAGTGTATTATTTGTTAAAGTGTATTTTAAGTGTAAGAGGGAATAGTAGTGTATATAATTAGACCTTATTTTCACCCACCTCTGGTTATGCATATCAATCTACCTCTATGAGAAATACTTATGCTAGAAGGTCATAGAGTTGAGGTCAGGTTTAATATCTTTCTCTCTTAATGTATATGAAAGTTCATTTATGGACTAATATTTTTTGGTATCACCTCATTATTATAGGTTTAAATTATATTATATTATTCTATTTTCACCCCAAGTGATTATTTTAATGTAGCGTGTGAGCTTAAGATATGAATCAAGGGAGTTAGCCCTTTAATCTAGAGGTTTACCTTTTCTATTGGAAACCCACAAGCCTAGAGGTAATGCCATGTTTTCCAAATATGGGAGAGGATTTAACACCCTATCCTAGGTTAAAATATTTTGATACAACACTACCCATTTAAATTATTTACTTCAAGCTATTGTGACATCATCCACTTTACAAAAAGGGCATTAGGTGATGCAAGAGAATCCAAGTTGAATGGAAAATCTTGTATAACCAATAATATTATAGGAAATTTTGGGTGTTATTCAATAAGATTGACCATGAAAATTTATGAGATAAATGGAGTTCCCAAGTTTAATTTTTTCTTTAGAAAGTTTATGCAATTGCAAAGATCACATTAATCTCTTGTTCAAGTCACATCTCTTTCACAACTTCATGTTATACTATCATGTTAGCATTAAAATAAATCACTAACTATTCATTGATTTAACAGTAAGAACATATAAGTACAAGTCTCATTTTTAGATAATTATTAAGATAACATATATCACTACAAGCCTGACATGATTCTAAGCTAGAATTGATATTCCAATAAGTTTATGGCATTGTAAAATTCTCACATAGCACAAACTTCATGACCTTGATAATGCCACATAGATTACAAATTTTGTTGATTTCGTGGCCTTGAAAAATTTGTATGTAATTAAAAATAACTACTTAATCAAATAAATTATGTGAGTCTATGAAATTGACATGCATCAAAATCATGTCATGTTCACAAGGTGGTCTCATGTGAAATTCAAATGTGGGGGTCTTAGTTAATAATAACTAACATGTGCATACATATTAATAATATTGAATAAGTAAATGAGTGCATGGGGTACACATGAGCCATAAAGGAAAAAAAAACATTATTTAAGGGAATTTTAGATCATGATAATACTTGTCACAATATTTTTGGTTCATAATGGGATTTGTTCACATTGATCATAATACAATGCAAACATCACAAAGAATCTCAAAAATCTATATCTTCCACATGTAATCACCAAATGAGTAGTTTTTTATCTACTTGGAAATATCTTTATTAAATATTTCAATCAGTAGTGGCCATAGTCCATGTGACATCATGTTTGGATGACTATTCACACATGAAGATCCCAAAACCTTTTTATTGTGGTGGTTTGATTGTACCAAGATCCATGTTTTCAAAAGATAGTTATTGGAATTAAAAATTTATTGGGGAATAAGTATGAAATGAATCCTAAAAAAATGAGGTTTGGGATCCCAATAAAGATGGGTGAATGTTTTTGGAAATAGAGAATGAAGACCTAGAGGATTTCACATTATGGGTGAAGTTTTAAGATTTGACACTTTTAATATTAATATATTTTTATGTCTAAAAATAAATAAAGAGATTATTTTTCATCTGTAAATTTATTATGTCCTTTATATGTTGGGAGAAAGACATTCACTATTGTAGAGTGGTGATCCATTTATTATGCCCCTATTTATCATATGCACTATTACTTGAATGCCATGCACTTTCATCATTACTTTTAGGGAAGAGGAGGTTGAAATATTCATTATACATTCCATTTACACTATAGGATATCTACATGGGGTGTGATTTTAGTATGTAGGATAGAAGGTGTAACTTCATTTAGGTTTACCAATGCAGCTAATTTTATCCCTTCACCTTTGTATGTGTTTTTTAGAAAATTAGGTCAAGATAGGAAGAAGATATCAATTTAGACATTCTTCCTACCAATTTATGGATGTGAAAATGCATGAACATACAACATCAGGAGGTGAATCTACATATAAAAAATCAAAACCTAGAAAGGCATGCAATAAAATGTTCAAAAAATAATAGATTATTAAATAATAGTCGAGGACCTATTTGTAATAGATTATTAAATAATAGTCGAGGACCTATTTGGTGCATCAAATCATCCCTATACATATTATTAAATAAAAAATAAAGTTCCCAAACTATTCATATTCAATGAGTATTACAAATTTCACACAAATTATTCATTCCTTCCAAATGTAGACACATAAATTTTGTATTAGACAATGTTAGTTTTGATCAATCCTTAAAATACATGATTTATGTGTTCAAATATGACTCTTTCTCATATTCTCTCCTAGACATTCACTTACCTATGTGATTTTCCTTCCTAATTTATTTTCATTTAGATACAATATCTCCTTAATGTGTGCCTAAACATTCCATTATCTTAAGAAGACTTTCACTTGATCTTAGATAACTATATCCTATATCCTGGATGTTTTTGGTAATAATTAGATTGAAGTGGCTCTGAATTCAACCATATATGCCATATTAGTCAATGTAACCTTAGTTAATTATTTTAAAAATTCAAACCATTCCTTTGGGTTGGCCCATATATTTTGTAGGTTAGTTTAGAGATAAATTACCTAGAATATCCTATTTATACACATTAACCCTAGTCATTATTATTTATCACTTATCTAGTAATCATATAACACACTATATAAAACCTATACACATTCTTGAGGAACTTCTATAAAACATCAAAATTGTAAAAATCCTAAAATTAAAATCTACAAAGCCAAGTATAAATATTATTTCAAGGTTAAATTCACATACTATCATCATTTGAAAGTCTCACAAGTTGCATACATTATAACATGTCACTATGGATCATAAAAAAAGTTAGGTGGGATAAGTATAAGAGCATATATCCCTATTTAAATTATTATAAAGTAGGTAGGTATGATACACTCAATTGGTGGGGGGGCGAGGTGTATGAGTTTATCTCAAGCCATCCTATCTAACCCATTTTTACAAGGGAAGCAAGTGTCAAAAGTGTATTTAGGTTTTCAAGATGAAGGGAGATAACTATAGATCTATTCACAAAATTGATACTCTAATATTACAAATTAACCATATTAATATTTAGGCACAATGACCTAACATGGAAAATACTAACAGAACACCAAATATGTTTCTTATAGGAAATAGATGAATTTATCCTGCATAAGTATCTACACATTAACATATTTGTCAAGTCTAGTTATGATATATATTCTCCATATTGGAATGAACATAGACCTATTTCATATGATTGTACACTATCATAGACCAAAATAGAACTTAAATAATCCAAACACCCTATGGTATTTGTCATTTCTATAAATGTTTAATTTGATATATCAATCTAACTCTACCTTTCAAATTCATATATGCATATTATAGACACATCTTATACAATATAAATTATTCAATAGTATTATCTTTTTATACCATTAAATCCAAAATAGGTTAAAACATATTGGTGAACACTTCATTCATTAGACAACATCAAGCCCTAGGTTCCCCTTTGGGTTTCATTATACATTCGTAGGGATTCATATTTTTATATTAAGCTTTTATATCTAATTTATAATTTCACTTAGTTTCTCATGATCGTAATGGAAGATACAATTAATGTGGATGCTAGTAAAGGAGATCAATTCCATAGTTCTCATGATACACTCAATGACGTAGATTGACAGTAATTAAATTGATATCTTAAAATTAATTAAAACCTATTTGATGTAGTTATAGATGCAATTAGAGATGGAATGAAACAAAGTGTTAAGTTTGTCACATATCATGATACAAATTACACCTTTAATAATATTATTTTACCTCTTATAGGTACTAAATAAATAAAAGGTGTTTAAAACAATACTACACATGATACTATTCATATGTCTACATGTATGGTTACACATGCGATTGCACCCATGGTACAAGGGAAGAAATGCTTTCCTTATATTTTTAGTTATCCTTACACACCTACTTATTTTAACTCCTAATGTTTTTACTCATGTGACACAATCCATGGCTACATGGCCTCTTATGCCTACATCACATTTTTTTTTACAAAGTATCATTGATATTAAAGCCAAAGTTTATCAATTGGAATATAATTCATCTATGGTGGGCATTCCATTGATTCTCATGATTTATTACATAACCCATTGGCATCCAATATTTCATCTTATCCCTTACGTATAAGTTTTTCAAAAACTAAATTTACATTATATGATGGTAAATGTGATCTAGAACAATGCATTTGAGACTTTCATGTTGCATATTTGGACTATGTGTCTAATGATAAGTTATTGTTCGAGTTATTTGCATAGAGTTTTAATGAATATGCCTTACTATTGTTATATGATCTCCCACTTCAATCATTCCATAGCTTTAATCCCTTGCCTAATCAATTCTTAATTCACACTTTTTTCAACATGAATGAGAAGTTTTCGTATGCTCAGAATGAAAAACTTAAACAATGACTAAATGAACCCATCAATGATTATGTGCTTTGATATAAGACAATTCTCTTTAATATGAAAAATTTAATTTTTTATAATGAGTTTAAAGACATATTCAATAAAATTTTTCTTTCCCTGTTACAATAGTCCATTATAATCAAGTGATTTAAATATTTTGATGACCTATGCCATACAATCAATGATCATGACTAGCTATTAATAATCTAATGTTGGGGACTAATCCTCCAACCAATTCTAATGCAAAGTTTCAGATTAAACCATTTTATTTGTTTGATATTGGTAAATATCATAGGTTTTGAAAGGCCCTAAATCCTTATACAAAGGATAAAAATATAAATGTTAGAACATTAAAAATTACCTATACTAGAAACACATAAGGGACAAACAAAAAAAGAGAGACTAAAAATAATAAAGGCTAATTACTACAAGGAAATCTCAAGACAAAAGTAAAATTGAACCCCACACCAAAACACAAGAATTGTAAGAAATAAAGTTGTTTAAAAATCCTAATTGTCACTAAAAGTGAAGCAAAAATTTAACAATTACCCTGCATTACAAAGTACTGTAAGCAAACCAAATGAATTTTTAGTAAACAATCCTCCAAACAATAAATCAATAACTTCCTACTACTAGAGTTCATCAAACTACCATTATAAGTTCATTTTCCATTATCTCATTTTTTGTAGCATAAAATCATGTTCTTTGGTTTGAGGGCCCTTTTCTATTTTGCATTTTTCCATTATACTTTGGTCTAATAATTCTTGTGTTTAAGGCGTTAATTCTATAAATAAGGGGATATAAAATTTTATTGAATTAATGACCTAAAAAATTCCACTTAAAACATAAGCACCTTTACATTTAGATAATATTACCTTTGGTTCAACCTTGGATTCCTCCACTACATGATTTTATTTTGCCATAGTTTCTTATTCAACATTTTTACACTCTAGATCCATAAGAATCTTGCTTGTGTTATAGATTTTAGAGGCATTGAAGTCCAAATTTGAGGCTAAATCTAAGGTATCACTCTCAATATCAACTCTATTCATAACAAGTAGATCACAAAGTCCATATTTCCACTAGGATGTTTCCTACTTTATTTTGGATCTATTGCATTTTGTGGTCAGGTGACTAGTATATAGGCATCTGTAGTACCAAAAAAGGCAAACCTTCTTAGTGAAGAGATTGATTCCTTGATTGGTTATCAACACTCAAGTCAATATTTTCAATTATTTCCTTAGAGATATCAATGTTAACAATGATTCAGGTGAAATTGGTGTAGGCAAAAAAGGTATATGTAAGGTCTATTAGATGAAAATCACCCAAGTTTTTCCTAATTTCCCTTTAACAAGGTCTAGAACAAAATTAAAAAGGAAGATGTGGGAGATGAACCCACATGAGCCTAATGTTAAACATTATAGTGAGTGGTTTGAAGGTTGAATTCCATAGTTTTCTTAACATGGGATGTTGATATAAGCTCCAAATATAGTCTTGAATCACCTATTTATGCTTAATAAAATTAAACACAACAATACAAAAACCTTTAGTGTTGGGATAGATTTATAGCCTACATTTCAATAGGGTTTGCCAATGGTATAATATCTAGGCATGAAGGCCTATAATTTTTGGCCACAAGTTAACAAGACATAAAATGACACCTTTAGACAAGAACACTCCTCATTAATGAACACAATTACAATCACATCCTTGCCAATGGTGATAGAGGGAGTTGAAGGTGTAGGAAAAAAAGGTTTTAGATTATATTTTTCATTTTTTGGGGATGAGATACTACCTCAAAAAAATCATTTAGGTGAGTTCCTATCTTTTTGACATCCTCTAAATTTAGATTTTTGTTGTTGTAAATCTGATCTGGGTAGAGACAAGACACTCCCCTGAGTCATTTCCCTTTGGTCTCTATTGGCCACTCTATCATGATTTCTTCCTATTGATGTTTGACCTTAGTCTTTTCATTATCTATATTCTCATAAGTCTCCATTAAATTTTCTTTCTCTATTTTTGAGTGTTCCTTTATCATTTTCATAACCCCAATGTTGGGATCCACATTAGTGATAGGAAGGAAAAAAATCATTTTGAAATTCTTTTTCCAAATTGGATAGAATACTATTGATGCTAGATAATTAGAGAAAATACAAAATATCAAAAAAAAGTCAAATCCAATGTAAATTATTATAATAATGATGCAAAAATAACAATTAAATAAATATCACAACTTACTAGTCGACTTGTCCTATCTTATCCTCAAAATAATTAGTTTACATAATTACCTATACCTCCTCATAATATACTAAAAATGTTAATTGACTAAAATATCATATCTATCCATCCAAAAAAAGAGGTTAATGGGAATAGGTCACCATATAAGGAATTGAATAGTAATGCACATTGTGATTATCATAGATGTGCATGACATTCACCTATTAGATGCATCAACTTGTGATATTATATATAATATTTAATATATGATAATGTTATTGAGTTCAGTACATATATAAATTATTCAAGGACAAAAAATAATGGGAATGTGAATCCGAGAAATATTTTACAACCCCTTTCTAAATCATGTGGCACAAGAGACCAACATTAAGCATGAGGTGCATATGACTTAATTTCTCACCCTCATCTAAATTATTATGATTTTAGGACTAATAACGAGTATACTTTGGATATTATTATAGGTAAACTTGAAAATAAACATGCCTACTATCACATTTTATGATTATGATGCTTTTCAAAATGATTCTATAAATTTTCCATTCATATGCATGCCTACATTGACTCAAATCTAGAGACATGGTGTCATGGTGGATAATGGTCAAGTGAAAAAAATTTCACTATGAAACTTATTAATAGTATTGGATACATTCATGAAAACTTGATTAGTAAAATAAATATAATATAAGGCTTCAATGGAAAGATAACAAACCCTCTTGTAATAATTGTGATACTGCTTAGAGTAGGCCCTGCAATAGCTGCTAATTTATTCCTAGTTCCCCCTAGTAGAGTGGTATTTCACATATTTTTATGAAATAATTAGATATATAAGATACATGAATTATCATATTTTTTACACCAATATATGAAGTGTATATATAGAATTAGATTGCTTATGCTTTAATTTATACCATATGAGCATCATATTTATCTAGAGACCTTTCCTTAAAAGGATACACAATAACATGTTATACAACCTGTATAGTTCCATTATACACAAATAATTCATAGAAAATTAATTGATCTTCCTATAAAACTAATACTTCAAAATCCATTGAAACAAAGACATATTTAAGTTCACTAGGCATTACCTATTCCATCATTTCATAGGAATTATACACATTTATTCACATGGTCTAAAATGAACACATTCACACTCTCATACAATAAAAAACATTGCATAGGATACTATATTTAATATATTTACATAACATATGTATGATCATATGTATATGATGACCATGATTCATATGTCACAACATGAGATCAATTATCAAATTATGATATAGATACATGTGTTACTATTTTCTTATGTTGGGTAACATTCATGTTAATTGACCTAAGACCTATTTTTGAGCATCCCATTAATGAAATTAATTTTTAATAGGAACATAAATAAAAATTTAAAAAAATATTAAAAATACAAAACAATAAAATACATGAAAACAATAAAAGAACCAAAACCTATGCATGGCATGTGTTTCTACTTTACATGAATTGTTAATGAATTTACACATATATGGCATATTATATAACTATTTTTTATAAGAATATGTGTGTCACTATATACATGAGTTATATGTAGGACATGTAATCTACATATGACTTGTACATGTATATTCTATAGATTCCTACACCCAAAATCTACCTTTCCTACATTGGGGGCATACTTACACTTAGGTAATTTTGGTACATCTACATAGGATAAATATTTCATGACCATTAGATTAATATCAATTTATTTACACTAAATAACATGACTTTCTTGTATTTATATAAATTAGAGTGTTATATTTTATGGATAATATATCTTACTATGTGAAATTATTGGTTCTTATAATGTTTCATTATGTGACTCTTAATTTTTATGATAGTATGTATTATGATTCAAGTTTCTAAGATTGATTATGTGTGTCATGGCCAAATACTATGTCTTATGTGTGGAGATGTCTTGGATTCTCTATTGCGCTTATGCTTTCCTGATCCATATCACACATTCATCTACTTATGTGTGTTTTCACGATACACATCATGCATTTTTTGTATGGTTATTCCTAAGTGCTTCTATGATCATTACTATGATGACTATTATTATATTAATCATTTTTATATATACTTGATATTGCACTTGTATACCTTAGGATACATGTCTCATGTATGCTTTGATGATCCAATATTTATAAGACAACATAATATAATTATTTTAGCACATGACTTACATGATTTCATATTTTTTATATAACATGTTTTACCTATTTTTTTTTAATTTTGAGATGAGTGATTCACAAGATACATCCCTTATCTTAAATATATGAATATATGGTGGGCTTGTTTTAAACATTCAACCCTTCATAGATACATAAGTTAGAATTTTTCACAAGTTCATTCAAACATTTTTATAGATTGATTCATATTGGGATATGATTAATATGGATTGGAGGCATACACAAGGCATATGTGATATATTATACAAGATTATAAGTGATGGTTGAAAATTATTATGGAATGTATAATGTGAGATAATGGGACACGTATTGTCAAATAATGGGACATAAAATATGTTACTTGGATGCATTTGGTTTAATCAAGGGAGATAAATCCCATCCACATTACATAAATGTTAGTTTATTTACATTATAAAAAATTGATTGTTCATTGAGGCACTCCTCATGAGTCACCAATCCAAATTTATCATGAATTATTTCCCAAAGAACTACCAAAATTAAAAATAATAACCTCAAGTGAAAACCCACATATTTCAAGTATAGAATCATCCACACACTAAGGTAATTTTATCCTAATGTATCTTCTTTATTCAAACTGAATAACCTATCAAAGGTTCAACTATATAATCTAGTATAAGTGATTCATTAAAATAGGGTAAAAAAACTAACATAGATAATCAAAATGATAATAATTATAATAATAGTGATGATGACTTTAGTGAAATTATGGATTGTGATTAATTTTTTATGACACTAGTGACACATTTGAATTAGATACATTTTCAATGGGATTTTGCAATCTTGATCATGAAGATAAGTTTGTAGATTATTATGTATGCTATGGTTATATATAAATGATAATTGGTTAACGTTATTTTATAATATCCTATTATTCATTAGAAAAATCTATTATAAATCTATAATTTTTAAAGTTACCTCTATTTGATACATCTCCCATGTTTATTGCTATCTTGTGTTGTGTTTAGTTTTTTGGGTTAGTTATGAGTCCTTATATCATTCCATTTATTTTATTTCTTGATTATTTTATTCATTCCTCCTCCTCCTCCTTCCCTTCCCCCTCCTCCTACCGTCTTTCCCTCCTGTCCTACTCCTCCTCCTCCTCCACTACCACCACCATGACCTCCTCCTCCTGCTCTTCCTCCAGATGATTAACCATATATATTGAGACCTTCTACCCTTAATTTCAATTCTTTTTTAGGGAATTTTTATTTAATAAGAATATTCCTTTTCTTTTCCATCTAATTTTCACCATGTCACTTGTGTCTTGCTTTCTTGATACTTATATTCTTGATTCTTGTTGCCATCTCCTCTTAGATTTTTGGTTGCTTCATTCCACTCTTACACATAAAAAAGTAATATTAATATATTTTCATTTATCTTAGTTACTTATAGTTTCACATTGTTACATGTATGTTCCTATTGTCATATGTATACATATACATTATTTACACATGTGATGTGCATGGTGTGTTTTGAGTTAGATGTAGGATATAAAGGATACATGTGATTACTTAATTACAAGTTATTATTACATTCATCATGCCTACATCAAAGACATCCTTAGATTTGGGAATTCATATAATATGGGATTTTTTTTCATTTTTCTTCAAGTTATATCTTTACTATTTTTCATTATCATATTATGCATTATAGTGTCTTATTCATAGCTTATTCTATGCTCTATCTTGCATGATTTTTTTATGGGTACCTTTTTTCACTTTACATGATTACTTCACTAAGATTTTTATTGATGTCCTTATATTTTATTGGATTTATTGTGCTTGTTACTTTGTATTCCTTCCTTATTCTCTCTATAGAGTATCCTCTACTTGGATATTATGCCTCACTTATGTGTGACTTATTTATTTTAGTTATTTTGATCTTTTTTTCACTCATTGGTTTCAATTTGTTTACGTGGCTACATGATTGGGTATGTTTAGATTATGTATAAGTGTTGAAAACACTATGTTATGCTATCATAGATTTTAATTATTACATTTTTTAGGTAGTTATTAATTATTAGTTTATAGTTATAGTTGGGTAGCAGTTGGATATCTACAATTGTTATAATTGATTATATATTGTACATATTGATCTACTATGTTACTGAATATCGTCAAAGTATTATATGATCTTCATTTAGTATTTAAGTGGTATCATGAGTTTGAGGAATACTTAGAACAAAGGGAATGAATAGTGCAAATAAATGTGTTGGTGTTGATAGAACTCGTGACCTATAGATAGGAGACTCAAAGACCTATGGGAAGAAGGTTACTATGTTGGTGCACTTGGTGGATGGTGTTCAATTAGACATTGGAAATGTTGTAATTGTGTTTTAATGAAGTGTAACAAATTATTCCATAATATAATATTCCATTAGATTTATTCATGTCATAATGTGTTGACACGACATTAGATACCAATAGAGAGTTTTATAAAGCCTATAAATATATTCTTGTAAATAACATCCTTGAGGTTAGGCTTGATTTGAATATATAAATGATAGAAACATCACCTTAATTATTCATATTCATTATTAACATCAATTTAAATACAATAAAATGCAAATAATGCTCAATGTAACATGACTACGATAAGGTCAAGTAATGAAATGTATATGTCAATGAATAATGTGACTCAAAGATGATGGTTATTCCACTAAGCCTAAGAATCCTACAATACCCCAAGACAAATCCTATAAATAAGGTGCCTATGATAAAGGATCCTGATGTTTCCCCTTTGATGAAGGATGAAAATACCATGACTACCACTCTGAAGAAGGTAGCTCCTGTTACAAGAGAAAATAAGGTGCTTTAAATTTTCTCCTTGAAAAAGCTACACTTATTTATAATATAGAATTTTTAAGTAATAAAATACTATTTTTTTAGCTTTGTGAATTATTGTATAAATAAGTAAAGGAAATGTCTCTACCAAAGTTACTCTTATTTGATGCATAACTTCTCAAAGGGATAAATTCCGCTACATGAAAGACAAAGATGCACACAATTTTTCAATTAAAAGAATTATGGGGGATAATCATTGGTAAATTGACCTATACTAATATAAATAGTGAGTAAAATAAATATGACAAGTCTAATGCCAAATCCTTGATGTTGATCACACTCAATATCATTGGTGAGTCTTAAACTCATATTCAAGATGCATCAACGTTGAAGGAGGCTTGGGATGTTTTGTCCACTATCTATGATGTGAATAAATAAACTAAGATCCTCCATCTCTAGTACAAGCTTCATACTCTCAATATGAAATATGGTGAGAAATTTGAGGAGTTATTATGTAGGGTGGCTAAACTTTGAGCATAACTAGATGCAGTTAGATAAATGATTGAGGATAAGTTGTTAATTCTAATCACATTGAGAGCTCTCCCTTCTCAATTTCACACATTCATGATGACACTAAGCATTACAAAGTAAGTAGTGTATTTAGAATAATTAGTGAAATTACTTGAATAAGAAGAAGCCATTTAGTCCATGTAAGGTGGGCTTGAGGATAAAGCCATGATTTACAGGTAACATGGTTCAAAGTTATTGAAAGGACCACCAAAGCAATCACAATAATAATAAAAATTTGAAAATCCAAAATGATGGTGTCATATTTTTTGCACCTAGTGGTGTAATGCCTTGACACAAGATAATCTATTCAAGAGGGCACATCCAGTAGAGATGATTCACATAAATAAAAAATATATCATTAGTGATGGATGAAATGAGGATATGTACTGGAAAAAAACAACTAGAATAGGATGATGAAACTAAAAAGGAGGTACTAGTAAAAACATATTGTGGTGCATATAATAACATAGTTATTGTCTCCCAAACATCATCATGAACAAGATATGTTTGGCTGATTGACTTAGGCACCAATAAATGTATGACTGGATGTAAGGAGCTCTTGAATTGACTGAAGAATCAACCCACTGAAGATCAAGTTTAGATTGCAAATGATAAGGAGTATGTTACAAAAGGAATTGAAATTATCACCATTCCTATTGAGATGAGAACTTGTACTCTCCCAAAGTTATTATATATCTTTAGCTTGATAAAAAATCTCTTATTTGTAAGTCAGATCTTGAATCATAAGCTTAAGGTGGAGTTTTTGATCAAGAATGGCACCAAATATTATCTCCTCTCATAAGAAGGTGAGGTAATTACTAGGGATTTTTTGAAGGATTGTTTATTTTCCATAGATATAGTTTTATCTAATGCAGTTACTCTCTCTACCTCTACAATATAATTTATTACTCCATGAAATTATTGATATGAACACCATTCTATTAGATCCTAGTACTAGCTCATCTCTAAGGACATAATACACGGACTTCCTCAACTATCTCATTCTATGTATGACCTAGATGCCTTAATGGAGAATAACATAGGGTTTCATTTGAACCAAGTTTATCACATGCCAAGGATCATCTTGATGTGATAGACATCAATCTACGTAGACCCTTTCCTATTTCTTTGCAAGGATTCAAGTACTTATAGTTGTTTGTTGATTATTTCTCTCAAAATACATGGGTTTTCTTTCTCAAGAAGAAGAGTGAATCCTTTACTCATTTTAAGGTCTTCTACCACCTTTTTATCACCTAGTCAAGGAGGCCTCTTCATATCCTCCACTTAGATCAAGGGAGGAATTCAAATCAAATAAGATCTTGTATTATTGAAGAAACATGACATAAAACATCACCTGAATATTACATATATGCCCCAATAAAATGGAATTATAGAGTGATCCAATCATTTAGTCATGGAGATGGCTCATTTCATGCTTTCCACTATGAATTTAGAGGTGCCATTTTGGATAAAAGTCATTTAGATAGTTGTATTGGATAAGACAAGACACCATAAGAGGTATGCATTGGTCATAAACCTTTGATCTCCCATCTAATATTATTTGGTTGTACACCATATATGCATGTCTTATTTAAAAATAAGAAGAATATCAAACCAAATACAACCTATTGCATTCTATTGGGGTACAATACTACCTTAAAATCAAATCATCTCATGGGTCTTGAGACACAAAATTTATGAAAGTCGAGATGTGGTTTGTGATGAATCATCATTAGAGTAATTTACATAGAATGAATCAAAACATATCACCTCTCATAGACTATTCCCACAATTAGATGATGAGCATGAAAAATCTTGTCATAAATAAGGTGAGATGTAAGGAGGATTATTTGTTGACATTGTAAATCTAGAAGACAATTCTTCATCAAATTAGTAACATCATCAATGTCCAAAATGGGTAGAAAGCACTATCAAGGACTTACACCTGAACTCTGTTCCAGATACTTAATAAGGAGTTTAGACAAGAAGAA